>MU752139.1:57004-91011 GCA_026770625.1 Nicotiana glauca | reverse complement strand
CCCCCCCCCCCCCCACAATCATATTTCCAAGAGGGTCATTAGCATTTAATTCCATTTTGTATCTGAAGTTTTGGCATACACAAATTAGTAACAAAGAAGGAAAGAAGAACAAAACACAAAACTATTTAGATAGATAGCCAAAGTCGTTAGCTTCCTGGCAACGGTGCTAAAAAGTGATCGAGGCCAACCCTACACTACTATTGAGTAGCGAGAGAGGTCGATGCAGCTTTTACCCGATTAAGGTTGGGATCGATTTCCATAGGGAGCTAGATATTGGAGTCGGGTGTCTATCTAAGACGAAGTTGCATATTTGCTCTTAATTTCAATTATACACATTTTCGTTTTGATTATGATTCTAATTTTATAAAATTACAATGCTCAATTAAACTAAAGTAAGCTAAAGTTAAACTATTGGGAGTTATTCAAATATTTAAAATGCACTAGGGTAGTGACTTTCACGTAGGTGGTCAATTGATGGACTCTTTACTCTAAAGTTAGATTATCATATTTGGGGAGTATGATATAATCATTGCTCGATTCTACTAACTCTATACCTCTCGGTAGTTCAAGTGATTTTGCCCGAATTGACTTTCTCAAGACCAATTGGGTATGCAAATTTGCATGAGCAATCAAGGTTCAAGTTGGGTATTACTATCTCTAGGTTTACCCCTTTAATTGGGGCTATCAATCTCTTGAGTACGCCCCAATTTCTTGTTGGACTAATTTCAGAGACTTAGGCTCCGTTTCTCAAGAAGAACCATACTCAACTAAACACAAACTAGTGTTTGTAACCACTAATTCAGCAATTAAACATGAAATTAGTCCAAATATCGAACACCCATAGTCAATCAAGCCCTAAAACCCAAGACCCATCAATTACCCAAGCTAGGGTTGAGCCACAATCCTAGCTTATGGATCTAGCTACTCATAATTAGAGAATAAAACAAAGAACTAGATGACGAAAAACTCATATTAATTAATTGCTAAATTAAACTTGAAGATTCAAACATCTAAAATATTCAAAGTCATGAGCGCAACCTCCAGTACTAACTATCTGCCAGACCTAAAAATGGAAAAAAAGCTATTTATATTAAGCTAACAAATCTGGACAAAAATACCCCTATGGGGTTAGTGCAGACCGCACAAAATCATGTGCGACCGCACTAGGGCTTTGAAATTGAATGAATAGCTCTCTGAACTAGGGCAATGCGGACCACACAAAATCAAGTGTGGCTGCAGTAGCTTCTAGTGCGGTCTGCATGAAACGGAGCGCGGACCGCATTGGTCTTCAAACCTGGACTTGACAAATCTCTGAACCTTCTCCCTGCAGACCGTACTAAATTTAGTGCGGCCGCATTGATCCTAGTGCAGATCGCTCAAAATCTCGTGCGGTCGCATTGCCTTTTTATCTGATTAGCAGCCTCTCTGAACCTCACTTGTGCGGACAGCACAGAATGGTATGCAACCGTATTGGCCCTATTTTTTGTGACGACCCAAAGGGTCATCATCTATTTTTAATTGAACTATGTGTCTTCGAGTCCTTTAAAACCTTATTTAGAGTTGCCTCGATTTACGTGTGCAGTCCGGGCGCGTAGCCGGAAAGCTTAAATATGAAATTCTATGAAAAATGCTAAGTTTTGATGTTAAAATGAGTAAATTTGACATTGGTCAATATTTTGGGTAAACAGACTCGGACCCGTGATTTGACGGTCCCAGAGGGTCTGTAGGAAAATATGGGACTTGGGCGTATGCTCAAAATTTAATTTGATTATAAAGTGATGGTATCGAGCCTGTATTTTGGTTCCAGCGCCCGGTACAGGTCTTCTATATGTTTTAAGTCCTTCTTGTGAAATTTGGTTGAAAACGGACGTCATTTGAAACTTGATGAAGTTTGAGAAAAAATTCATGATTTTTAGGTTTGATTGATTGTTTTGAGGTTATTTAGGAAATTGATCGCACGGATAAGTTTGTATGATATTGTTGAGTTAGTATAAGTGTTTAGTTAAGAGCCCTGAGGGCTTGGGTGTTTTTCGGATGTGTTTCGAGAGGTTTTGAACTTATAAAGAATTGCAGGTTTTTGCTGTTCAGTGCCCAAGGATTGTGTTCTTCACATTCGCGTGGGACCTTTCGCGAATTCGTAAGGCAAAATTCTCAGGAGTTCATTTCTTCTTCGCGAACGCGAAGGTGGTGGTGCGAACACGAAGCTGGGGGGGTAGACCCTTCGCGAATGCGTCCCTCCTCTCGCGAACGCGTAAGGTTGAGGGGGAGGGGTCTCCAGTTTAAGCTACACAAACGCAATCACTAGGTCGCGAACGTGAAGGATCTGGGATCTTATGCTCCGCAAATGAAAGCCTATTGTCGCGAATGCGAAGGTCTTCAAACCTGAACCACCGTGAACGCGAGATGCCCATCGCGAACGCGAAGGGCAATTTTGCCTAGTTATTTTAAGTCCCAAAAAACAGAACCCATTATGGGAGTTTACCAAAATTTCACAAACTCTTTCTTCTCTAAAGTTCTAAGGCAACTTTTGAAGCATTCTTTCACCATAAACTCTTGGGTTAGTAATTTTTAACTTATTTCCTTTCATTTTCATCAACAACTACTGAATTTATAGGCCTAAAACATGTGATGAATGGTAGAAAATTAGGGATTTGGGTAGAGTTAGGTCTTTTTAATTAATTGTGATTTAGACCTCATTTTGGGTTGAATTCTAAAAATAATAATATATTTAGGCTCGTGGGTGAATGGGTAATTTGATTTTGGTCTGAACCTCGTGTTTTGACCAAGCGGGCCCAAAGTCGATTTTTGAGTTTTCGGGAAGAATGATGGAAAAGCTAAAATGAGGCATTAGATTCGAATTGTTAAGCATTATTTGATGTTATGAAGTCATTTATGTTTAGATACAATTGATTTGGAGCCGAATTCGAGGTAAGTGTTTGGTCTAACCTCAGCTTGAGGGATTAGGAGTTGAGTCCTATTTGCTATGTGGTAATTGTCGAGTACGACGTATAGGGATGGTGATGAGTACCTATACGTTGGTTTCTAGAATGACCGCGAATCATTAAATTGTGAATATCTTGATTTCATTGTATCTCTCATGCCTTGGTAGTGATTCCTATTTGTTGTGAAAAGCTTGTGGAAGGAAATTGTGACCTATTAATATCGAGGAGCATTGGCTCAAGTTATATTACAATTGTGAAAGTATATGAGATGATTGAACCCTTTGGAGCATTGGCTCAAGTTATATTACAATTGNTTCGAATTGTTAAGCATTATTTGATGTTATGAAGTCATTTATGTTTAGATACAATTGATTTGGAGCCGAATTCGAGGTAAGTGTTTGGTCTAACCTCAGCTTGAGGGATTAGGAGTTGAGTCCTATTTGCTATGTGGTAATTGTCGAGTACGACGTATAGGGATGGTGATGAGTACCTATACGTTGGTTTCTAGAATGACCGCGAATCATTAAATTGTGAATATCTTGATTTCATTGTATCTCTCATGCCTTGGTAGTGATTCCTATTTGTTGTGAAAAGCTTGTGGAAGGAAATTGTGACCTATTAATATCGAGGAGCATTGGCTCAAGTTATATTACAATTGTGAAAGTATATGAGATGATTGAACCCTTTGGAGCATTGGCTCAAGCGGTAAAGTGAGTTATGAAATAAAAGTGAAAGAAAGAGAAAGAGTTATTAAATTGTTCCCTTGCCGGGATATTGTTGCATATTGATTATTTTTCCTTTCCAGGACGTTGAGATTATTGATGTTGTACCCTTGCCGGGATTTAATTGTTTAATTGTGTTACCTTGCTAGTATTTCTATTAAATTTTATTTATTCCCTTGCCCCGTGCATTATTTGTTTATTGTGAGGAAAGAGTGTAAAGCACGAAGGGTTATGTCGTGCATTATTTGCTTATTGTGAGGAAAGAGAGTAAAGCACGAAGGGTGATGCCATGCCGCACTATGTACCATTCCGTGACAATTCTATTGATTATATGTGAGGAAAGAGAGTAAAATCACAAAGGGTGATGCGGTGTACATTTTTTATATCTTTTCTTGGTGAGGATGAGAGTAAAAGCATGAAGGGTAATGCCGTGCACTTGTTGCTTTCTGATTCTTTATTGATGCCTGAGTTGTGTTGTTTCCTTTGTTACTGGATGACTTTTACTTGGAATTATTACTTCCCCCATAGCATGCTCCCCCTCCCATATTGATTGGTTATCTCTATATCTCGATTATGTTGTATATGTATATATAACTGCACAGGTTTATGAGGTAGTCCGGTCTAGCCTCGTCACTACTTTGTCGAGGTTAGGTTAGGTACTTACCAGAACATGGGGTCAGTTGTGCTGATATAACACTTTGTGCTCTTTTGCACAGATCCAGGTACCGGATAGCAGCAGTAGCTCGGGAGTCAGCCTTCAGTCCACCGAGACATCAAGATAGCCTTGTAGGCGTCCGCAGGTCCGGCGTCTCCTCTATCTTATATTGCATTGTGTTATCTCATGTATTCGAGACAAACATTGTTATATTTCTTTCAAACGGTTATGTGTAGTAAATCTTAGTAGTCCATGAATGTTGTGACACCAGTTCTGGGTAGAGGCATATGTGGATTTTCCTTATTATTTTGGTTTATTTTGTATAAGTCTTCTGCTAAATTACGAATTCCACTGTGGTTTAATTATTTATTTCCTGTTAATTAAATTGGTGAAAATGGATTTAAAACAAAAGTAGTTATGTATTCTAAATGTGTGGCTTGACTAGCTTCTACGAGTAGGCACCATCACGACCCCCGAGGGTGGAAAATCCAGGCCTTGACAAGTTGGTATCAGAGCTCTAGGTTACATGGGTCTCACAACTCACAGACAAGCTTAGTAGAGTTTGAGGGATCGATACGGAGACGTCTGTATTTATCCCCCAGAGGCTACAGAGTTAGGAAAATTTCACATTTGTTCTTTCTTGTCGTGCGGATCTGTTTCTCAATGCTAATTGGATTTCTACTCTATTCTTTTGTAGATGGCGAGAACACGCGCTTCCTCATATATTGCTTAGCAGCCCGAGCCCCCAGCAGTAGCTTCCACTAAGGGCAGAGGGCAAGGCCGAGGCCGTGCTAGAGGCTGAGGTAGGGGCAGAGCTCAATCCCGAGCAGCAGAACCAATGGCGGAGGCTCAGGTTGATTTTGAGAAGGAAATTCCGGCCCCAGCAATTTCGGTGGGCCCAGCTCAGGTACTAGAGGGGTTTATTGCTATCACAATTCTTCAGGACGCTCTGGTCCAATTGCTGGGCCTCACGGATAGTGTCATCCGTGCAGGCTTGCTTCCTATAGCACCAACCACCTCTCATGCTGGAGGAGGAGCCCAAAGTCCTGCTACTCGTACTCCAGAACAGGTAGCTCCCCAGATTCAGACTCCAGCAGTTCAGCCAGTTAGAGCAGCTCAGCTGGGTGTGGTAACCCAGGCCGGTGATGGAGTAGCTATTTCTGGCGATGCTTTATGGAGATTGGAAAGGTTCACCAAGATCTTCACTACTACCTTCAGCGGTACATATACCGAGGATCCCGAGGATTATCAAGATAGCTGCCACGAGGTTCTTCGAAACATGGGTATTGTTGAGACCAATGGGTTTGATTTCGCTACATTTTGCTTGTCTGGATCCACCAAGACTTGGTGGAGTTATTATTGCTTAGCTAGACTAGCAGGGTCGCCAGCCTTGACCTAGGAGCAGTTCACACAGCTATTTCTGGAGAAGTTTCTCCCTATTACACAGTGAGAGGTCTATCAGAGGCACTTCAAGCATCTCCAATAGGGATCCATGATAGTCACCCACTACGATACCAGGTTCATTGATTTGGCTCGCCATGCCCTTATTATACTTCCCACTGAGAGGGAGAGAGTGAGATGGTTTATTGATGGGCTCATTCAGCCTATTTGTCTCGAGATGGCTAGAGAGGCTGGGAGTGAGATATCCTTCGAGAAGGCGGCCAATGTGGCCCGGAGAGTTGATATGGTATTATCATAGGGGGTGGTCATAGGGCAAACAACAGACCCCATCAGTCAGGCAGATTTAGTGGTGCCTCATCTGGAGGTAGAGATTCGTATGATAGGGGTCATCCTTCTAAGCCTTTCCAGTTAGCCCTCCAGGTTTCTCACAGTACCTCAGGTGGTCGTGGTTCTCACACGCACTATTCTGATCAGCAGCCCTTCAGTGCACCGCCAGCTCCTATCAGTGCACCGCCACTTTAGAGTTTTCGTGGTGGTCATTCAAGTTGACAGGGCCACCAGACTGAGCAGCCAAGGGCTTGTTACACTTGTGATGACATGGGTGTCATATTTCTAGATTTTGCCCTCGAGCACCGAGTAGTTCTCAGCACAAGGGTTCTCGTGCCATGGTTTAGGCACCAAGTGTTCCATAGCCCGCCCAGCCAGCTAGAGGTGGGGTAGAATGCTAGAGGTGGAGGTAGAGGTCATACAGGTGGAGCTCAGACCGCCAGAGGTGGAGGCCAGCCAGCAGTAGAATGTACTACAGAGGTAGATTAGAGTAGTGGGGCCCAGCCCCGATGTTATGCTCTTCGGGCTAGGCCCGAGGCAGAGTCTTCAGATATGGTTATTACAGGTATAGTTCTGGTTTGTGATAGGGATGCTTCAGTTTGTTTGATCTAGGGTCTATGTATTCGTATGTGTCATCTTGTTTTACCCCATACTTGGTCATGCTTAGTGATGCATTAAGTGTTCCTGTTTATGTGTCTACACCGGTGGGTGATTATATCGTGGTCGATCGAGTCCATCGTTCTTGTACTGTGGTGATTGGAGGTCTTGAGACTCGTGTAGATTTGTTGCTTTTAGACATGGTTGACTTCGATATTATATTGAGGATGGACTGGTTATCACCTTACCATGCTATCTTGGACTGTCATGCCACGACTGTGACCTTAGCTTTACCAGGTATGCCTTGTTTAGAGTAGAGAGGGACTCTTGGTTATTCTACCCGCATCGTTATATCGTATGTGAAGGCTCGACGTATGGTCCAGAAGGGGTGTTTGGCCTATTTGGCGTATGTTTGTGATTCTAGTGCTGAGGTCCCCTCACTGTGCCCGTTGTTCATGAGTTTTTGGATATTTTCCCTTCAGACCTGCCAGGTATGCCACCCGACAGGGATATTGACTTTTGCATTGATCTGGTACCGGGCACTCAGCCCATTTCTATCCCGCTGTATCGTATGGCGCCACCTGATTTGAAAGAGCAAAAGGAACAATTGCTGGATTTGCTTGAGAAGGATTTTATTAGACCCCGTGTTTCACCTTGGGGTGCGCTAGTGTTATTTGTCAAGAAAAAGGATGGGTCAATTAGAATGTGCATTGGTTACCGAAAATTGAACATTGTTACAGTAAGAATAAGTATCCGCTACCGAGGATTGATGATTTGTTCGACCAACTTCAGGGTGCCAAGGTATTTTCCAAGATTGACTTGCGATCTGGCTACCATTAGTTGAGGATTAGGGCATCTGATGTCCCTAAGACAGCTTTCCGCACTCGGTACGAGCATTATGATTTCTTGGGTATGTCATTCGGGTTGACAAATGACCCAGCAGCTTTCATGGACTTGATGAATTGAGTGTTCAGGCCTTAGTGATAGTCTTCATTGATGATATATTGATATATTACCGCATCCAGGAGGAGCATGAGCAGCACCTTAGAGTGGTTCTTCAGACTCTTAGGGATAGTCAGTTGTATGCTAAGTTCTTGAAGTGTGAGTTCTGGTTGAGTTCAGTTGCATTTCTGGGTCATATTGTATCAGCATAGGGTATTCAGGTGGATCCCAAGAAGATTGAGGCAGTCAAGAGCTGCCTAGACTAGCATCAGCTACAGAGATTCAGAGTTTCTTGGGGTTGGCAGGCTACTTTCGATGGTTCGTGGAGGGGTTTTTTTCTATTGCATCCCCGATGACCAGACTAACCCATAAGGGTGGCTGTTTTAGATGGTCGGATGAGTTTGAGTCGAGCTTTCAGAAGCTCAAGACAGCTCTGACTACGGTACCAGTGTTGGTTTTGCCTACAGGTTCAGGGCCTTATACAGTCTATTATGATGCTTCCCCTGTTGGGCTTGTAGTAGTGTTGATGCAGGATGACAAAGTCATTGCCTATGCTTCTAGGCAGTTGAAGATTCATGAGAAGAACTATCTGCTTCATGATTTGGAGTTGGCAGCCATAGTTTACGCATTGAAGATTTGGAGGCATTACCTATATGGCGTGGCATGTGAGGTGTTCACGGATCACAAGAGTCTTCATTACTTGTTCAAGAAAAAGGAGTTTAATTTGAGGTAGAGGAGGTGGTTGGAGTTGTTGAAGGATTATGATATCACCATTTTATATCATCCGGGAAAGGCCAATATGGTGGCCGATGCTTTAAGTAGGAAGTCAGCCAGTATGCACAGTCTTGCTTATATTCCAGTCAGCGAGAGGCCGCTTGCTTTGGGTGTTCAGGCTTTAGCCAATTAGTTCGTGAGACTGGATGTTTCTGAGCCCAGTCGTGTGTTAGCTTGCACGGTCACTCATTCTTCATTAGTGGAGCGTATCCGTGATCGGTAGTATGATAATCCCCATTTTTGTGTCCTTAGAAACACGGTGCAGCATGGAGGTGCCAGGCATATTACCTTAGATGATGATGGATTTTTGAGATTACAGGGTCGAGTATGTGTGCCTAATATGGATAGGCTCCGAGAGTTTATTTTGGAGGAGGCCCATAACTCCTGTTACTCTATTCATTCGGGCGCCACGAAGATGTATCAGGATTTGCGGCGGTATTATTGGTGGTGTAGAATGAAGAAGGATATCGTAGCATATGTGGCTCGTTGTTTGAATTTTTAGCAGGTTATGTACGAGCATAAGAGACATGGTAGTTTATTTCAGAGGATTGAGTTTCCCGAATGGAAGTGGGAGTGGATCACTATGGACTTCGTTTCTAGGCTTCCGCTAACTCGGAAGAAGTTCGACGCGGTTTGGGTCATTGTTGATATGCTAACCAAGTTAGCGCATTTCATTCCTATGGAAATCTCCTATTCTTCTGAGAGGTTAGCTGAGATCTATATTCGGGAGATTGTTCGCCTTCATGGTGTGCCGGTATCTATCATTTCGGATTGGGGTATGCAGTTTACCTAGCTCTTCTGGAGAGCAGTTCAGCGAGAGTTGGGCACACGGGTTGAGTTGAGCACATCATTTCATCCCTAGACGGACGGACAGTCCGAGCGGACTATTAAGAGTTTGGAGGATATGCTCCGAGCTTGTGTTATTGACTTTGGAGGTTCGTGGGATCAGTTTTTGCCTTTAGCAGAATTTTCCTACAACAACAGCTACCAGTCGAGCATCCAGATGGCTCCTTAAGATGCTTTATATGGTAGGCTGTGTTTGTCTCCGGTTGGATGGTTTGAGCCGGGAGAGGCTCGATTGTTGGGTACGGATCTGGTTCAGGAGGCCTCGGACAAAGTCAGGATCATTCAGGATAGGCTTCGTTGAGCTCAGTCCAGGCAAAAGAGCTATGTAGACCGCAAGGTTCAAGATGTGGCTTTTATAGTTTGTGAGCGGGTATTGCTCCGAGTGTCGCCTATGAAAGGTGTGATGAGATTTGGGAAGAAGGGAAAGCTTAGCCCTAGGTTCATTGGCCCGTTTGAAATTCTTGATCGAGTGGGAGGGGTGGCTTATAGACTTGCTTTTCCGCCGAGCTTATTAGTCGTGCATCCAGTGTTTCATGTGTCCATGCTTCAGAGGTATCACGATGACCCAACCCACATGTTAGATTTCAGCACTATCCAGTTGGACAAGGACTTGTCTTATGAGGAGGAGCCGGTAGCTATTCTAGACAGGCAAATTCGTCAGTTGAGGATGAAGAGTTTCCCTTCTGTTCGTGTTCAGTGGAAAGGTCAGCCTCCTGAGGCATCGACCTGGGAGTCCGAGTTTGATATATAGAGCCATTATCCTCATCTTTTCCTCGACTTAGGTACTTATTTATTCTGTCCGTTCGAGGATGAACAGTTGTTTTAGAGGTGAAGAATGTGATGACCCAAAGGGTCATCACCTATTTTTAATTGAATTTTGTGTCTCCGAGGCGTTGAAAACCTCATTTAGAGTTGCCTCAATTTGCGTTCGCAGTTCGGGCACGTAGCCGGAAAGCTTAAATATGAAATTCTGTGAAAAATGATAAGTTGTGATGTTAAAATGAATAAATTTGACTTTGTTCAACATTTTGGGCAAACGGACCTGGACCCGTGATTTGACGATCCCGGAGGGTCCGTAGGAAAATATGGAACTTGGGCGTATGCCCGAAATGGAATTCTGAGGTCCCAAACCCGATAACTAAAATTTTTAAAGTAAATTTCTTTACTGAAATGTTTAAGAAAATTTAAAATATAATTTGATTAGAAAGCGATGGTATCGGGCCCGTATTTTTGTTCCGACGCCAGGTATAGGTCTTATATATGTTTTAAGTCCTTCTTGTGAAATTTGGTTAAAAGCGAACGTCGTTTGACGTGATTCGGACTTGAATTTCTAAATTTGAAACTTGATGAAGTTTGAGGATAAATTCATGTTTTTGAGGTTTGATTCATTGTTTGGAGGTTATATAGGTGATTTGATCGCACAAATAGGTTTGTATGATGTTGTTGAGTTTGTATGATTGTTTGGTTAGGAGCCTCGAGGGCTCGGGAGTGTTTCAGATGTGTTTTGAGAGGTTTTGAACATATAAAAAATTGCAAGTTTTTGCTGTTCAGTGCCCAGGGATTTTGATCTTCGCGTTCGCGTGGGACCTCTCACGAATCCGTAAGACAAAATTTCCAGGAGTTCATTTTCTTCTTCGTGAACGTGAAGGTGGTGACACGAACGGGAAGCTGAGGGGGGTAGACCATTCGCGAACGCATCCTTCCTCTTGCGAATGCGTAAGGTTGAGGGGGAGGGGTCTCCAGTTTAAGCTACGCGAACGCGATCACTGGGTAGCGAATGCGAAGGCTCTGGGAGGTAATGCTCCGCGAACACGAGCCTATTGTCGTGAACGTGAAGGTCTTCAAGCTTGAACCATCGCGAACGCGAAGGGCAATTTTGCCCAGTTATTTTAAGTCCCAAAAACAGAACCCATTACGGGAGTTCACAAAAATGTCACAAACTCTTTCTTCTCCAAAGTTCTAAGGCGATTTTTGAAGCATTCTTTCACCATAAACTCTTGGTTAGTAATATTTAGCTTATTTCCTTTCATTTTCATCAACATCTATTGAATTTTTAGGCCTAAAACATGTGATTAAGGGTAAAAATTAGGGATTTGGGTCTAGTTAGGGCTTTTTAATTAATTGTGATTTGGATCTCGTTTACGGGTCGAATTCTGAAAATAATTATATATTTGGGATCGTGGGTGAATGGGTAATTTGATTTTAGTCCGAACCTCGTGTTTTGACCAAGCGGGCCCGGGGTTGATATTTGAGTTTTTGGGAAGAATGATGGAAAAGCTATAATTAGGCATTTGATTCGAATTGTTAAGCACTATTTGATGTTATGAAGTCATTTATGAATAGATACAATTGATTTGGAGCCAAATTAGAATGGAAAGGCGGTTATTGAAGATTGAGTTGGTCGTGGAAGTTTGAGATAAGTGTTTGGTCTAACCTCAGCTTGAGGGATTAGGAGTTGAGTCCTATTTGCTATGTTGTAATTATCGAGTATGACGTATAGGCATGGTGACGAGTATCTATGCATTGGTGTCTAGCATGACCGTGAGTCTTTAAATTGTGAATATCTTGATTTCATTGTATCTCTCATACCTTGGTAGTGATTCCTTTTTGTTGTGAAAATCTTGTGGAAGGAAATTGTGACCCATGAGCATCGAGGAGAATTAGCTCAAGTTATATTACAATTGTGAAAGTATATGAGATGATTGAACCCTTTGGAGCATTGGCTCAAGCGGTAAAGTGAGTTATGAAATAAAAGTGAAAGAAAGAGAAAGAGTTATTAAATTGTTTCCTTGCCGGGATATTGTTGCATATTGATTATTTTTCCTTTCCAGGACGTTGAGATTATTGATGTTGTACTCTTGCCGGGATTTAATTATTTAATTGTGTTCCGTTGCCGGGATTCCTATTATTATTTTGTTTATTCCCTTGTCCTGTGCATTGTTTGTTTATTGTGAGGAAAGATTGTAAAGGACAAAGGGTGATGTCGTGCATTGTTTGCTTATTGTGAGGAAAGAGAGCAAAGCCCCAAGGGTGATGTCGTGCCCCACGATGTACCATTCCGTGCTGATTCTATTGATCATATGTGAGGAAACATAGTAAAATCACAAAGGGTGATGTCACGCACATTTTGTTATATCTTTGCTTAGTGGGGATGAGAGTAAAAGCACAAAGGGTGATGCCATGCACTTGTTGCTTTCTGATTCTTTATTGATGTCTGAGTTGTGTTGTTTCCTTTGTTACTGGATGACTTTTACTTGGAATTGTTACTTCCCCCATAGCATGCTCCCCCTCCCATATTGATTGGCTATCTCTGTATCTCGATTCCTCTGTATATGTATACATAACTGCACATATTTATGTGGTAGTCCGGTCTAGCCTCGTCACTACTTTGCGGGGTTAGGCTAGGCACTTACCAGCACATGGGATTGGTTGTACTGATACTATACTCTGTGCTCTTTTGCAAATTCCAGGTACCGGACAACAGCAGTAGCTTGGGAATCATCCTTCAGTCCACCGAGACATCGAGGTAGCCTTGCAGGTGTCCGCAGGCCCGGTGTCTCCTCTATCTTATATTGCATTCTATTATCTCAGATATTTGAGAAAAAAGTGTTATATTTCTTTCAAACAGTTATGTATAGTATATCTTAGTAGTCCGTGAATGTTGTGACACCAGTTCTGGGTAGAGGCACATGTGGATTTTCCTTATTATTTTGGTTTATTTTGTATAAATCTTCCGCTAAATTACGAATTCCGCTGTGGTTTAATTATTTATTTCCTGTTAATTAAATTGGTGAAAATGGATTTAAAACAAAAGTAGTTATGAATTATAAATGTGTGGCTTGCCTAACTTCTACGAGTAGGCTCCATCACAACCCCCGAGGGTGGAAAATTCGGGTCGTGACATTTTCCTGAGCTTTGTTTTGTCTTGTTACTTGTGCAAATTTCACTCCTTTTTGAGTTGATCTTTGACATCTTGTCACCTTGTTGATCAAACCTGCAATCAAGCACATTTTATGAGCCTTTTGGGACTATTTTGTACGATTTCTAATCAAAACATAAGCAAGAAAGAGTATAAAATGTATCAAAATCCCTAGTTATCAATTAATCAGCTGGAATTTCAAAGTAATACTGATTTTTGGAAAGAAATATCAACTTCCACAAATAGAAAATATGCTAAGTAAAACTTCACAAAAAGTACAGAAATTAGCTGGAAGCAGATGCAAAACCTAATAGAGATTAATTAGAGAAAAAAGCACAGAATAGTGGATTTGACAAAGAAAAATGAAGTAAGTCAGAAAATACAGGGTGAATTAATACAGTTAGTAACACTGAAAGACTCAAAATCGAAGCAAAGGTCAGAAAATCAGAGTACCTCATAAAAACAATAAGGGTTTCAGTATCTTTTGCACAAATCAGTCAAGAAGATGAAAAGAGAATCGATTAAATATTTAGAAGTCAGAAAACCTTTGAAAAATAACTCGTAATGGACCCTAATTTTAGGGAAAGCAAGAATAATCGATTAAAACAAGAAATTTTTAGAGAAAAACATGTAATAGTATTCGATTCATCCTAGATCTATACAGATCTAGAAATGATCGAAGGTAATAGACTAGGGTCTTTTTTAGAAAACATAACAGAGATGAGATCATAGGTTTAGAAACCATAGATTCGTAACAAAATAAAGAGAAATCTCTTACTCATAGTCGAGAAAATGGTTTGAGACAGGCTAACAAGAGAGGTTTCAACCCGGAACTGCTTGGGCTCTTTGAGATCCTCTAAAGGATCTAAAAGCCAAACAACCATTGTGAGTAGGAGGCCAGGATCCTCCGGAGAAGACAAGGAATCATCACAAGACTAAAATATACGCCGGTGATGGCGCTTGAGAACTAGGGTTTAGGTGAGAGAGTTGAGAGAGAAAGGGAGATGATGAGATCGGGTGATGGAGAGAATGAGAGGGTTTGGGGGCATCGTTTAGGGTTAATTTTGGTAAGGGGATTTGTGGACCGGTTATCAAAATGATCAACGGCCACGATTAAATGGGGGTATTGGGTCGGGCAGATATGTATTTGGGCTTAAAGGAATTGAGCCAATTTTAGAGGGCTTTTTTGGGTTGGTTTAAAAGGTTTTTGGGCTGGTTTAAAAGGAGTTAGATCTTAAAATAAAGGGGTTGTTTATTAAATATCCAAGTAATTGAATAAAAACTATTTCATAAAATAATTAACAATTAAAAAAAAGTTTTTATGCATAGAAGTGTTTTGAAATAATTATTCGCTATTTTTAAAAAAAAGATACAATGGATCATTTTCTGGTAAAGTAATGTAGTAACCTGTGTATGAGCTATAATTGTAAAGCTATTGCAATTGTAATAAAAAGTATAAATTTGGACATTTGTGAAATATATTTGAACTTAATATAATTTTAAATGTCAATATTAAATCATGAAATGCTATAAAATCATTTGTGATGCAATTTTATAATTATTTATATAAACAACATACTAGGATAAATTATTTAAAAATGTAGAATTTGGAAAAAAATCAATCGATGTTAGTGCATAGTTTTGAAGGTATATATGCACTTAAAAAGTATTATAGGAAAAAATTGGGTATCAATAGTTGTTAAGCAATAGATGCTAAGTTTGAGACTAGAAAATAAGATAAAAACTTGAAAGTAGTATGTTTAAGGAAATCGAGTGGCTGAGAACCGGGGCCTCAAGCCAGGTTATAAGGGGCCTCGAGGTCGGGCTCGATACTAAGCTATAGACAGCCGATGAAGGAGTAGTAATTTTGAGATCTTAGATGACGACTCTTTATGATCAATAATGAGCAATAAATAAAGAACATTTAATAGAATACTGTAAATGTAAGCAACAAATGTAAAATAATAGAATCAAGGGAGAAAGTGTTTATGTTAGAGAGCAGAGAATGTTCATGTTTTGGTATTGCATGTTGTGTATTGTAGTGTATTGTATATGTTATAAAATGACAAGGGTTCCCTTTATATAGGAAGGGGAATGTTACATCTCACAATTTTCTTACGTTAAAGTTCTTCTACAGTAAATTGACGTAAATTTGGGGATGATATTATCTGGAGGTTAGCATATTTATGCTATTTATAACAAGCGATAAATAAGTGTCATGAAAGATAAGGATGCACGAATTAGAGAAAACGAGTTTCGTTAAAACTAGCCAATTTGGGATAAAATACAGATCAAGTAATAATACCCGATAATTATGAACTAGTACCATGTAAGTTACCATATGATTACGGTAGTATAATATGTAAAGTATATATGAAGTATTTTAAAAATAAATAAAATTTTAAGTAATTTGAGATAATTTTTTAAATTATGCAGATAATTGATTAATTACCAGGTAACGAGATATTACCCGGTTAACTAATAAGTGTATAAAAATTAATAAAATCACTCCAAAAAGAACGTGGCAGGTCCCCCCTCCTTTTAAGGTGATTCATTAGTCACTTTTACATGTGTCATACAAGGTTTAAAAGACTAATTTACAAGTCTTATCTAATGAAGACTCTTGTGAGCATTTAGAAATGGGTAAGCATTTCATTCAAGATCAAACAAACATTTGCATTCTATCTTAAAGCCAAAAACGTGAGAAAAGCAGAAACATTCTATTTAAAAAACAAAGGCTTCATTTGAAGCAATTTTGTCCAACACTCAAATCATAGCTTCGTACAAATTCAGAAGCAGAAACCTTATTCTTCCCAACCCAAAACGTGATTTCCTTCCAAAAAGTTCAAGGAACCAAAATCAATTTCGTCCGTCAAATTCTAAGAAGAAGGGGAATATTTCGCTCAATTAACGAAGATTTTCTAATATTTCAGGTATGTTAAGGCTAAGCTCTTCTTTCATTTTGCATCATTCCGTAATTACACAAGTTTGATAATGAGGCATAAAGAAAAATTCATGTCCCGAAATTTACGTATATTTTTCTAGTTTTGTAAGTTACAATATTCTCCTTATTGGAACTTAATATTCAATTGAGTATTTTCTTCTTCCAGTCAAGAGAGCAGAGAATTTACATATATACAGTATTAAAAGTATTTTCATTACCATCGAGCTATAATCGATGGTCATGCCCCTATTGGGAAACCTATGATTAGATGGTAAGTTATATGACGATCCTATTGTGGCCGAGCGCATATGAGCGAGTCTAGTTGGTCGAGATACATAGCCTAGTATGGTCGAGCGCCTATGAGCGAGCCTACTATGACAGAGTAGTTATATATATATACCAAGCCGTATAGGGACGGACAACTATTTTACTTACTATATTGAGAGAATTGAGTAAGTGTCAACAGGTAAGCATATCTTCAGATTATCTTTGACTTCCTGTTACTTGCAGTTATTATATTATCAATTCAGTTTCAGCTTTCAGTATATTGCCTTACATACTCAGTACATTATTTCATACTAACGTCCCTTTTCTCGGGGCGCTGCATTTCATGCGTGCAAGTTCAGACAGATAGGCGGATAGACCTCCTCATTAAGTGTAGCCTAAGTTCAGCTTGATCGATAAGCTCCATGACTTTCGGAGTTGTCGGGTCTAGAGCTTTATGTACATCTTGTGTATATATGTATATATGGTATGAATAGGTCGGGGAGTTATTTCGATTACAGTGTATCTACCAGTAGAAGCTTGTAGAAGTATCATGTTAGTTAGTGCAATATATTGGACTTCTAGATCCTATATGTATCGTTGGTTGGTTTGTAAGCTGCAATAATTACGATGGCCTTATCGGCTCAGCTTTATATTGTTATTTAGTCAACACTCGTAGTTGTCTTGCAATTGGCCATGGCCAAAGTATGACATCACATGTTTAGAGTCTCTAAGTCGCAAGTGGTATGCAATGAGTAGGTGCTGGTCTCGCCCCCGGGCTCGGGGCGTGACAGGAAATCTCAACATAGTACATATGAGTTTATTACAAAGAAATATAGCTGGTATAGCTACTCAGCAGTCTGGTATATACTGGTACTATTCATGTAGATGTTGACAGCTTTGACCACATGCCTATGGAACTTCCTGTTTTTCCATGATAACCTTCAATTTATGCTACCCCAAGGTCGGACGTAAAGAAACATCAAAGTCAAAACCTCGAGCCATGCCCTCGAGCCTTCGAGGTGAAGCTACGGAAAGACATAATGGTCGTAAGATCGGGCTCTTCAATTTTACCCGTATACAGATAGTCCCCGCATTTATTAGACTGAAACGATAAGAAACAATCTCGAACTGTTGACCTTTAGCGCTTTCATCATGAAGGTAGTCATGCCTTATCAAGCGATTGACATGACAGAATGAGGTGTCTAAAGGTTGCGTCCACACAGCCCTTAAAAGCTTTTGAATTAATTACAACAGTTGGATGTCCTCTGGTCCACTCCAATGAATGCGTTAGACCTCTATAAATACTTCTTCTTTCGCTCTTTATTTTCCACTACACCATCAAGCCCTCAAAATAGGTTCTTCTTACATCTCTCTTGTGTTCTCTTCTAAAATGCAAATTTCATTTCCCCTCTAAAACCTTTTAACAATAATGGCGAAAACTTTCACCCTTGTTCCTCAGGAAACTGTGCCTTCTTCTTTCTCGCGCTCATTTAAGGGTAATGTAAAAATGCCTTATCGCATCGGGGAATGGTTCTAGGATCCTTTGAAATGACTTCCAACTTCAAGACCAAAAAACCTTCTATGAGGTCAGGACGATGCAAACTTGTGTCCGATATGTTAGTTCGATAGCAGACGTCAAAAGGGTGAAGGTCGACTACCGCTGGGGGACGCGGTGCTTGTGGAGATTCCTTCTCGGGGGGAGGATATAATGACATACAAGGATGACATTCTCAGTGTGTATACTTATCCATTTACCCTTGGACCGGTGGAGCCATCCTCACCTCCAATAGACCTCGTGATCCTTGACTTCTTCACATGATATCAAGTAACCGTCGGCCAAATTCATCCTTCTTTCTAGTGCATAATTTACATGACCAAATATTATGCGAATACGATTAAGGGGATGCCCTTCACCCCTCAACCACCTGGTCAGAATGTATAGTCCCCAACTCTTCCATGGGGGAATAATTAAGCTCCACTATCGGGCCTCGAGGGCCCTTTTTGCTTTTACCAATGAGATTAGGAACGGAGGGTGGATGAGCCGTTTTGTCCGAGTTAGGACTTCAGACTTGATTCCAATGGAGAGAATGTTATTCCCTGAAAGGTGGCATATGAAACGTAAGTAGATATATTAACTAAATGTTCCCTTGTTTCTTTTTGGATACATTTCCCTACGAACTGACTTCCTCCTTTGATGCAGCTGGCGTAGTGTAACCTATTGTGGTTACAGACCTCTTGGGCTAGGTCAACTAGTTGGATTCGATTTGCCCATACGTCGAGCTCTTGTGGCGTGATCTATCTCAAGCTCGATGGGGAAGCCAAGGACCATGGTAAGCCTCTACCTCTACTGTAATTGCATCATACAAAAGACTTATTACTGATAGCGTCCTCATTCCCTGCGCTTATATTTTTCATTTGTACAGGTTTGGGAGAGGTTCCCTTGATAAGGGAAGCACCGTTCGGTGAAGCGGATACCCTAAAACACAACAAAGAGAGGAAAAGGCAGAGGAGGTTGCCGACCCGTTCTCGGAAACCCAAGAAAGCCAAAGTTAAAGAACTAAGACTGGCTCAGCAACCTTAATTCCAGAAATTCTAGGGAGTCCCGGAGCTAAGAGCAAGAAGAAAGATGATTCTTCGGGAGCACCCACGGGGATAAAAAGCCTGACCGTCCCATATACTACAGAGTCGATGGATTCTAGACCAGAACTTAATTTTATGTTTGTCCTACCTCGGATTGAAGAGGTTTTTGAGGGTGTGTCGGGTGATATCCCTGATTAACTTGTTGGATAAAACTCTCCTCGAACTTAGGTGAATTTATTAGGTGGTCCGGGGGAGCTTGGTTCTGAAGCTCTCCTAAAACAAGAGACGGCCCTGATTGATTCAGTCATGATCATTGAAGTGAGTGATTACCCTTCGGAATCGTCTTTTCCTATGAGGGAGATGCAGGATGCCCAAAATAAAGGGTCTCCAATGCAAGGGCGCCCGTCTGAGATAACAATGTGCTTGAAAGGCATTTCGTTGTGCCCGAGGAAAAGTCTGATCTTGACGTCCTGCTCATTTTCAATGATATCAATAGGCTTTGCGAGCAGGTAATCTTTTCATGAAATTATGCTTGGTCCCCGTATTTTTGTCTTGCTAACCTTGTTTCCTTCATGGTTTCAGGCCAAGGTGCTTTACAATCAGACCTTCGCCAGGTTTCAAACCGAGTTGAGTCGTTACGAGGGTGAGCACAACAAGCTCATTTTGGAGGCTGATGAGCTCGGAGCTCTTTCTACTAAGAGGGATGAGGAACTACGTGGCCTTCAGGATTATTTGGAGGCAGCGTCTCGAGACAGGATTCATCTCACTGAGCAGGTTATATTGTTCTTGCTTGTTTTTTGTCTACTTGTTTGCCAGAATTTAGTGTTTTAACACCTTCGAGTTGATCTTTACAACTTGAGAAGAAAGATGTCCTAATGAAGAAGGAACTCCGTGTCAGGGACTCTGAGATTATCGAACTCAAACGGTACGTGAGTGAGATAGTCTCTGAGAGAGATACCCTCCAGGGGGAGGTGGCCTCAATCGAGCATCAACTTGATGATGCAAGGGAAGAGACTAACAAGTAAACGGATCTTCATACTGAGTTGGTTGTTGCATTATCCAAGGTTAGGGATGAAGCCGATGAGCTCATATCCTCGAATAAATATGATGCTGCTACCACAAATGCTCAGGCTAGAAAAGTGTCCGAGGAGGCCAAGCTGTGATTGACTAGAGCTATGGAGCATGCCCATTTAAAATCTCAAAGGTGAGCCCTCTAGCATATATATGTGGGGGCATCAATTTGTCTACAGAGATCGAGAGGGTGAAGATACTAGAAGTGGAGGTTGCGGACCTGTTTTCCTTTGAAGACGAGTCAAGCAGTGACTCGGGAGATGATGAAGATGGAGCCGAGATCCCGGAAGGGGGAGAGATCATTGAAAACTCGGGATTTGTGGTCGATGTTGTTGAAAGCACAATTTCTGAGAGAGCCGTCAGAGGCATAGCCCCGGTGGTAGATTAGGGTTTTATTTGCTTTTTCGCCCTTGTAAGGGCTTCAGGCATAGGCCTTGTAAATGTACCTTTGTGAACCTTTCAATATATATGTAAAGACTCGTCATTTTTCATCGTTTTCCGTTTTTCCTTTGCTATTTTAAGAATAAATTGTGATGTTTGTTTGATAATTGATCAAAATTTTGGACCTCAAATTAAACCCGTAAGTTCCTGCCACTGTTGAGCGGTTTGTAATGACCGAAAGTTGATCATTTGGGCCTTATCCTCCGAGTCAAGTTTCAACTTGAGTTTATTGACCCTTGGGTTTTTGAATTTCAAGTTGGCTCTTATGTTGTTATGCCTTAGATTGGTACACCCTCTAGTTTTAAGCTGACGACAGTGTTTCTTACGTATTGGCCCTTAGGCATTTTTTAATTAATTGTTTCGGGCTCAATCTTCGAGTCGGACTTCGACTCGAGCTCACTAACCCTTAAGTTTTTGAATTTTAAATTGGCCCTTAGTCTCTTACGTATTGGGTTGGTGCGACCTTTAATATGGGCTGGCAAAAGTGGATCTTACACATTGGGTCGGTATGACCTCTAATATGGGTAGGCGATAATGGCTCTTTCCATTGGGTCGGTACAACCTCTAATATGGGCTAGCGATAGTGGCTCTTATGTGTTAGGTCAATACAACCATTAATATGGGCTGGCGATAGTGGCTCTTATGCGTTGGGTCAGTACGACTTCTAATATTGGCTTTATTTTTCCCTCGTTAAAGACTTTTAAAGTTTTTATGCTCGCCCAACTCTTTGACGGTTTGATAAGACCCTCGATGGTGTGCCGTTATTGTAAGGCCCCGTAAAATTTTCTACCCAAAACTCGAAAGAACGTAGTGCCAAATTAGAAATACGTGTTAGAAATATGTAAATTTAGACCCTTTGGAATGACCTCTGCATTAAAAAGTCAAGAATTAATGTTTTCCAGAAAAGTGCGATTATGTAGTCGCATATTAGCTATATGGACCGCATAGTCGCCGCAGAGTGAAATCGTGTGTTGGTCAAATTTGAGGAGAACTATGCGGTCAATTATGCGAAGCATGGTCGATATACGGACCGCATAGTAGCCGCATAATCCCCTTGGGATTTTATTAGGGGCAGTTCTACGGTGTATTATGCGACCTATGGACGGGTATGCGAACCACATTTCTGTCGCATACCCAAACAGTGTCTTCGGGTTTTGGGGAGCATTTTTGCGGTCCATTATGCGGGCTGCATGTTAGCTTTACGAACGCAAATGCCATCGTATATTTAAGTCGGGCCCCTATTTTCTAATTTTTAAAACCTGACCCCCTATCGATATATCTTGTGCAACAGCTCATTTTGAGCCTATTTTCGTGGCACTTTTAGAGTGAGAAAGAGGGTCTAAGAGAGGGGAGGTGCTTTCCATCAAAAATTGCTCCACAAATGCTTGTTAAACATTGAAGATAATCAAGTAGGGTACCTAAAACTTCATCCCAAGAGGTAAGACTTCATCACCTCAGCTCTTAAATTTTAAACAAAGCCATAAGGGGTCATTAGTGAGGTAATTTATGGGTATTAGAATAGGCTTCTTGCATGCATACAAAATCATGGAGTATTGGGAAGTTGTGAACTAAAAAGAAAGCAATTAGGGTATAAAATGATAGAAATCTCTTATAAAAAGGACCTAAGATCACAATGCATCCCTAGTGCTTGATAATATGCTCAAACGAGCTAGAATCATAATCTTGTTCCTAATTATTGGTTCAATTTGTAATTCTTGTACAATAGATCGAAATGCTAAGAGTTTCAGAATGTTGTAAGAATTAAGGAAAGCTTTATTGAGGTGTGTATGGCTAAAACCTTGTCTTTTAGAAATCGAACTTCATCGGTGGTTGTGTGAATATGGCAAAATTGAATTGTTGCATTGATTGTTATTTTACATGAATTGGTGTTATAACCTTATATGCATGAAAGATGTGCCTCAACAGGATCAACGTGCTATATTGATAACTTGAAAAGGGGCAAAAGATATAAATTATGTATTGAAATGCTTAGACCTCAAATTTAGATTGAAGTTGCATTATTGTGCCATCTACATGAAATCTTATCTATGCTTACAATTTAAATTTCTATTGTATGCACCTACTGTCCTAAATGGCAAAAAAAATATTGAAATTGGGAACGATGTGAAATGCAGCCTAGTACCAAGAATGAGGTGATGAAGTTGTGGCCCCAATTACCTATGAAATGATATATGCGAAATGAAATTATTAAACAACGCCTTGGTAAGGCGGCCTAGCCAATCGGGCCGAGATCGGACTTCGCTCAAGATAGTGGTGGTATTGTGAATGAATTTTAAAAAAAAGGAAGAATGATATTGTGATTAAAGTATATGTTTCAAATGAGGCAACCTATCCGATCGGGACGCGATCGGACTCCACTCAAGATAACGATGGTGTTGTAATCAATGACGAATAATGTGAATTGCCCCAAACTAAAATCTATGGAAAACATTATGTGAAAGTTGTATGATTCTTTTGATTGATAATGTGGTGATCGTTTGAAGTTTTGAGTTATACTTGTGAACTCCTATTCTCGTATAGTTCTTTCTAACTAGATGGTATTAGTTATACATACTAGTACTATTCCATGGTACTAACATCCATTTTGCCTGGAGCGCTACATTTTTAAATGAATATAGGTGGTTCTATAGCGAACAGTGCCGATCGTGCATAGCAGAGTGTCCTCATCCCGAAGACTTGGTGAGCCCCCTTTTACTTCAAGGGGTTATGATGTACTTATTTGTTGTAGACTTCTATTTTTGAGGTATAGTCGAGGTCTTGTTGGCAGAATTATTATAATTCGTCTTTGTATCCATAGAGGCTCCGTAGACGTTATGTGGGTTATGTCAGTTGGGTTAATGATCTGTGTTACAACTTTATTCTCTAGTTCTTCTAAGTAATGACTGTATAACATCTTGGAAACTTAGCCATGATTTAAGATTTGTGATATAAAAATGAACTAACAATGTTGAATGTTTAAGTTTGCTATTGTCTAATTATTCGAAAGTCGGATGTCTTAATCATCTTGAGTCGGGTAGAAAGTGTCAATAAGGCTTGCTCAAGTTTGTTCACTCGATTGAGCACCAGTCGCACCTCCCAAGGTTGGGGCATGAAAAACTTGGTATCAGAGCCTAAGGTTTTGAAGTGTCCTAGGATGTCTCAGAGTTGTGTCTAGTAGAGTCCTTCTTATCGGTGTGAAGTCGACCACATCTATAAGTTTGAGGCTACTTGGGCGTTAGAAATAACACCCTTCTTTGATATTCTGAATCGTGCGGCAATTGTGAAACTATTCATTCTCTAACAGATTCATTGTTCTACCTTTCAGTAAATGGCACCTAAGAAGAAAGCGAGAATTGGCCAAGAAGCCAATGCCACCTCAGAGGTGGCTGATGAATCACTCCTTGATATTGCGGGTGAGGTTAGTCGCCCTGCTATCACCCTGCCTATTTCATCTATTCCACAGCAGACTACCCCAGTTCCTACACCTACGGAGGGTGCCACTATCCCTCCTACTGATATTCATGTCCCACCTCCAGCCCCAGCTTCCGGTTCTGGTATTTGTGATGGGAATCTTAGGGGGGCTATTTAGATGCTGACACAACCAGTGGCCTTCTAGGCCTAGAGGTCAAATGTTGCACCCAGTTCATCCAGCCAGCAAGGGGATTCCACCAGTTCCAAGGTAAATAGATTTCTTTAGTTAGACCCTCCAGTATTTACGGGTGCCAATCCAAAAGAAGACCCTCAGGGTTTTATTGATGAGATGCACAGTACCCTCAGAGTTATGCGTGCAACTGAGACAGAGAGAGTATAGTTAGCTGCTTACTATCTAAAAGGGGCGGCCTATTCGTTCTTTGAGTTATGAGAAGATTCCCGTGAGGAGGGGAGCCCTCTGTCGAGGTGGAGCGAGTTTGCCAATGCATTTATAGACCATTTCCTGCCTACTAAGACAAGGGCAGCTCGTGCATCTGAGTTTAAGAATCTGAGGCAGGGTAGCAGAAGTGTGTGGGCGTACCATATGGAATTTTTCTGCCTGTCCAAATATGCTATTCAAATTTTGTCCACAATGTAGGCTAGGATGCGCCAGTTTGTTCAGGGCCTTAATCCTTTGACAATTTATGAGGATTCGACAGCTGCATTGAATTCTGACATGAACTATAGGAAGATGGTAGCATTTTCTCAGGCCAAAGAGAACCGCAAACTGAAGAACAGAATGGAGAGAGAGAGAGAGGGTAGCAGAAAGACCCAGTCTGCGGGCATCATGGACGAGTCTCTAGGTGGGGGAAGATCAGATTTCCGGGGAGGGTCATCAGGGCCATTCCACTCTGTTGCACAGTCTTCAGCCAGTGCACCGCCATCAGGGCCCAGCCAGTAGCAACAGTGGGCCCTGTCAGGGTGACATGGGATCCCACCAGCCGAGTTGGTCAGGAGAGAGATCCCAGCAGCAGTAGAGGTCCCCGTGCCCCAGGTACGGGAAGAGGCACTCGGGGATTTGCTACATGGAGTTGCCCGTATGTTATGGATGTGGGATGAGGGGTCATATTCAGAGGCATTGTCATGTATCTCGCAGAGAGTAGGTCGGGGCACAGCACAGCCAGCCAGTCCAGCAACTGCTACATCTTCAGCCCCCTCTCCAACTCGAGGTACCCTAGCACCCGCGGGGAATGGTACAGTTAGGAGTGGTGTGCAGAGTTTGGGACTACCCAGCCGGTTCTATGCTATGAGGATGCCAGACTGCAGAGGCTTCCCCAATATGGTTACAAGTATTCTGACTGTCCAATCTCATTATGTATATGCACTTATTGATCCCGGCTCCACCCTGTCTTATGTTACCCCTTTTGTTGTTGTGGAATTCGGGATAGAACCAGAACAACTTCACGAACCATTCTCGGTATCTACGCCAGTTGGTGAGTCAATTTTGGCTAATCGAGTTTATAGAAGTTGTGTTGTCATGGTGTGTGGTAGGGATACCATGTCCGACCTTATTGAATTGGGATGGTTGATTTTGATGTAATTATGGGGATGGATTGGCTTTATTCATGTTTTGCCAAGCTTGACTGTCGAACTAGAACCATATGGCTTGAGTTTCCTGATGAGCTTGTTGTTGAATGGAAGGGGGATAATGTAGTGCCTAAAGGTCGGTTTATTTCTTACCTTAAGGCCGCAAAGATGATCAAGAAGGGGTGCATCTGCCTTTAGTTCGGGTTATGGACACCGATGCCGAGGCACTTAGCCTTAAGTCTGTGCCGGTTGTAAATGAATTTTTGGATGTCTTTCCAGATGAGCTTCCAGGGATTCCACTTGACTGGGAGATTTATTTTGGGATCGATGTGATGCTAGGAACGCAGCCTATATCAATTCCACCTTACAAAATGGCACCGGCGGAATTGAAGGAACTAAAGGAGCAATTGAAGGATTTGTTAGAAAAGGGTTTCATCCGGCCAAGTGTGTTACCATGGAGCGCACCGGTTATGTTTGTAATGAATAAAGACGTGTCGTTGTGAATGTGTATTGACTACCGGCAACTTAACAAAGTCGCCATAAAAAAATAATACCCTCTACTCAGAATAGATGACTTGTTTGACCAATTGCAAGGTGCTATGTGTTTTTCAAAGATTGACTTGCAGTCCGGGTATCATCAACTGAAGATAAGGGAGTAGGATGTTCCAAAAACAGCTTTCAGGACTCGCCATGGGCACTTTGAATTTTTGGTAATGTCTTTTGGGCTAACAAATGCCCCTACAACATTTATGGATCTTATGAATCGAGTCTTCAAACTTTTTCTAGACTCTTTTGTAATAGTGTTCATTGAAAATATTCTTGTGTATTCTCGAAGTAGAGAGGATCATGCCAACCATTTTACTGCAGTTTTGCAGACTCTTCAGCAGCATCAATTGTATGCAAAATTCTCGAAATGTGAATTTTGGCTTGAATCTGTCGCGTTCTTGGGTCATGTCGTCTCCAGAAAAGGGATTATGGTTGATCCTCAAAAGGTTGCAGCAGTAAAGAATTGTCCTAGACCTACCACTCCAATAGAGATTCACAGTTTCTTGAGTTTGGCCGGGGACTACAGAAGATTTGTGGAGGGGTTTTCTACTCTTGCCTCTCCATTGACTAAATTGATCCAGAAAGCAGTTAAGTTCCAATGGTCCGATGCTTGTGAAAGGAGCTTCCAGGAATTGAAATCAAGACTGACTACAGCACCGGTATTAACCTTAGCAGAGGGCACAGAGGGATTTATGGTGTATTGCAATGCTTCAAGGATCGGGCTGGGGTGTGTGCTAATGCAACATGGCAAGGTTATAGCATACGCTTCTAGGCAACTCAAGAATCATGAAAAGAACTATGTGACCCATGACTTAGAGCTTGCAGCAGTGGTGTTTGCACTAAATATTTGGCGACATTATCTATATAGGGTCCATGTAGATGTGTTCACGGACCACAAGAGCCTTTAATATATTTTCAAATAGAAGGAGTTGAATCTAAGGCAGAGAAGATGGCTGGAGTTACTCAAGGACTATGAGATTGACATTCTCTATCACCCGGGAAAGGCTAACGTTGTGGCTGATGCTCTTAGTCAAAAATCTATGGGAAGTTTGGCTCATTTAAAGACACATCTGAGGCTTTTGGTCCGGGAGGTTTATCAGTAGGCTAGTTTGGGAGTTCGCCTTGCGGACTCTAGTGAAGGAGGGATGATTGTGCAGAATAAGGTGGAATTGTCGCTCGTGGCGGAGGTGAAAGAAAAGCAATTCAATGATCCATTATTAGCACAGCTGAAAGATGGGATTCGTAAACACAAGACCATAGATTTTTCCTTTAGCATGGATGATGGTACCCTACGGCACCAAGTCCATCTATGTGTTCCGGATATTGACGGTCTTTGGGGAAGGATCATGGCAGAAACTCACTCTTCCAGGTATTCAGTGCACCCAGGTTCTACAAAAAATGTGTCATGATCTTAAGCAAATTTATTGGTGGATCTTAAGCAAATTTATTGGTAGATGTCCGAACTGTCAGCAAGTGAAGGCCAAACATCAAAGGCCCGATGGATTGGCTCAAAGCATAGAAATTCCAATATGGAAATGGTGGATTTTGTGGTGGGGTTACCGCGCACTCCGCGCAAGTTCGACTCAATTTGAGTGATCGTGGATCGACCCACGAAATCAGCACACTTCTTGTAAGTAAATATGTTACGCCCCGCAGTATTACGTCAATATTATGCCTTGCATTATTACATTACAGTGATGTTACGCTCCGCAGAATTAAGTTACGACGATGTTGTACCCTGTAGTATTGTGTGTTGGAATTTGTTAAAAGGTAATCGACATCAGTCCAAGGAAAAGATTATTTAGAGATTATAAGGATTGTAAGTGATAAATAAATTCGTGAAGGTGAGAAGGGAATCAAGTCTAAGAAAATAAATTTTCGTCCAAATTTGGCATTTTGGGGTATAATACGATCCGAGCTAAAATATGCAGTATTTATTGACTAGTACCATACAAGGTATTACTTGGCCATAATAGTAATGTGCATAAGGTATGTGGAAAGTGAGTAATATTTTAAGTAATTTGGAGTAATTTTTAAATAGTACGGGCAATTGATTAATTATCAGGTAACGGAATATTACCCGATTAACTAATAAGTAGATAACTAATATCCCACCCCACCCACATGGCATGAAGACACAAGAATGGAAGTGACTAATTAGTCAATGCTGCCACCTAGACAAGAATGAGTATGGAATGGACATCTAAGTTGTCTAATTATTAAAAAGTCCAAACATATTAAAAAAGGAATAAAAGTTTATCCTTTCATAATCAGAATGTCGTTCAGTATTTTAACTTTAAGATTTTCCATCTTTCTTGGTTTGAAATAAAGATGTGAGAAATCAGAGACAATTCCTTCATACAAGATCAAACAACCATTTTACATTTTGTCCTAGATTCTTAAACCAAAATGACAGAAAGCAGAATCAAAAATTTCGTTTCAGCATTTCATTAAAACTACACTAGAGATCAAAAGTTAAGTTCATCTTTTGGACAAGGAAACAGAACCAAAGGAAATGATCAGCAAAATCCTAAAGCAAGAGAATTTTCTTTCTTGGTTCAAATAATGTAATGCCAAGAACAAAAGCTCACGCGTTCAAATACATCAATGAGCAGAAGCTTAATTCCTTCCAAATTTTGTGGTTCTAAAGGAGTACGGTGCAATCTTCGTCAAGAATATTATATGGAGTTCTTCCTATTCTAGGTATGTTAAAGCTATACCTTCTTTTTTTTTTTGGCATGATCCATACGATACGAACGAAACGTGCAAATGCACAAATTGCATGAATGACTCTGTTCATAGAAGTATTAGAAATATCTATGTTCTTGAATTTCCATGTGTCATAATATTTTATCTTCTGCTCGTGGGTCTCAGAATAATATGCAGCTGAAAAATATTATCCGGAAGGAATATTAAAATTTATTACGTATTTTTCATGCATTTCATACATGTGCATTGACCCATGACCAAATGGCGCTATATACGCATATACATATAAATATATGTATATGGGATATGAAAAAGGTTACGGCGTTATATACGGACCACCACCTGATCAGCTGGTATATAATGATGATGTAGCCCACAATGGCTGAAATATGATTCAAATGGCAGTATAAACGCGTATATATGTAAATATGATTCAAACAACGTTATATACGCGTATATATGTATGTATATGGGATATGGGAAGGTTATGGCGTTATATACGCACCACCACCTGATCAGCTGGTATAAGATGATGATTTTTCCCACAGTGGCCGATATGATATGATGGGATGCCGTCAGAGGATGATGATGTTATGAAACATGTACCTATGCACGACATGGCATTCATACGTATATGCATGATGCTAAAAGTAATTTATGAATTAAAAAGTTATTCAGACGTACAGGTTTAGTCATGTACTCTATATTTCTTCCATGTCTCTTATGTACTTATTTATGTGCCTTACATGCTCGGTACATTATTCGTATTGACATCCCTTTTGCCTAGGTATGCTGTGTTTCATGCTCG
This sequence comes from Nicotiana glauca, assembly GCA_026770625.1. NCBI lineage: Eukaryota > Viridiplantae > Streptophyta > Magnoliopsida > Solanales > Solanaceae > Nicotiana > Nicotiana glauca. Next base: position 61,522 of record MU752139.1, on the reverse strand, counting down.
TAGGTCCTGATAGACAAGTCAAGAGCATTCCAAGTTGGTTATCAGCTCAGCGGAATATGCTGGTGTGCTCTATTTGCTTCGGAGTTGCTTATTTGGTTAGTTTGATTTAGAAGCATATTATTTGGTATGACGGGACTCTATCCCCACCTATATGACATATAGTATTTTTAGATGTTTGTAGACATATGTCGTGTACGTAAAAGATTGTACGACCTTTTCAGCCATGTTATGAGTTTATTAAGGATCTTGTTGGCTTATTAGACCCGTATATCATGTGTATATAATGATGTAATAAGAAAGATACATTATGTTGTTACTCGGTTGAGTAAGATACAGGGTGCCTATCACGGCCCATCGGTATGGGTTGTGACAAAAGTGGTATCAGAGCAGTTCTGTCCTAGGAAGTCTACAAGGCGTGTCTAGTAGAGTCTTGTTTATGGATATGTCGTGCACCACACTTATAAGCAGGAGGCTAGCATTTAGGATTGTCACTCTATCTTCTTACTCTAGATCGTGTGGTAGAGCTCACTTATAAGAATTCATGCCCCAAGCTTCTATTTTTATTCGTAATAACACGATGCCTACGTTTAGAAAGATGATCAATAAGAGATATAGATGTGGATGTGTTGAGTTAGAGGAACTCAACTTTGTATCATGCTTATAATAAGTAAATATGAGGTCTTCAGCAGATCATGTGCGTACTAAAATGAGTAAGCCTCTTGATAAGGAGCCTTAAGGCAAGAATGCCTATCCACCTTTATGGTGCAAAACAATGAGAGATTAAGAAGATAAATACAAGTTTCAACAAGCAAAAGAAGAAAGGTGAAGAAGGGTACGGGGCGCCCGGTTAATGAAGATTATCAGTATTACAGTTTCAGCAGAAAAATATAAGCATTAAGAGTTACCCTCAACAGTAACAGAGGTATGTACAATTAGTCGTACTCATCTTAATTATGCTCTATAGAGGCTAACATGTATAGTTAATAAAAGGATGGGATATCAAGATTCGGCTGGGGTTAGAGTAACCCAAATTGGTAAATGGATTACTTTCATTTGTTGGCATTTCCGAAAGGTATTACAGATATGCCAATAGATCTTCCTATGAGAAATCCAGATGGTGCACACTAGAATATTACGATTAGATGTGAATACTAGTATTCAGAAGATAGGAAGTGAAAGCTTGAATGTGATAAATATTACCTTAGTATGACTCTCATCCCTAGTAGAGCGAGGATGTTGAGCAACCCAAAGAGCCATTGGATGGAGCAAAGGGAAGCTAAAAGCAAAAGAATATTGTATTGAAGTTTTCACAAGAAAAGGGATATGCAGAAATATTATCAGAGTAATGAGAAAAGAGATAAAGAAGCATTATGAATAAGATATGATACATGGATGACAACGGTAGAGTGTTACAGAACCTATAATCAAATGAAGAAAGAGACGAAAGGTGATGGGCCTTAAGACAATGAAAGAGTATATGCCATACAGTCACATTCTCATTTCGAGAAATAAATTTGCAACTCTAACGTGATTAGTAAAAGGAAAAGTTAGACCCTAGAATAATAGAAATCAGTATGGACTGGTGAATAAGATAAACAAAATATGAGCAAGGGACTGCGTGACTTGATCATAGTCAGCATCATGAGAATTTCAGATCGTGCTCCAGCAATAATAGAATGGACAAGATTCATGAGAAATTCAGAGAATGGTCATTCAGGAAGATGCTTCCCTAAAGCAAGCAATGGGAGTAAAGTTAAGCTTAAGGGAATATATGTTCCAGTTACACTAAGTGTCACCATCGTGAGCAAGGAATTTTATTTTTCTTGGTATAGAAGGATTACCGCAAGGCGAGTAAGGGTCATTGATAATATGAAAGGATGCCAAAGATGAAGAGGAAAAACATATATAGGCAGGTCATCATTGCTCCAAGTCTTAGTACTCCCCTAAAATGGGGAAATGTGGAGTGATGTGGCTTTAAGTCAGAATTAAGTGGTTCTAGTGACTATGAAATGGTAAGGGAAGAATGTGATAAATGAAAGAGGAATAAGATGGCACTTATCCAAATCTTACAGATATTCTACGATTCAAGGATATGTGCAAGCACGACGTCAAGAAAAGGAAGTAAAGGTTCCTGCCCGCGCTGTTATTAATAAATAAGAAGATGGTGCGAGACGTAAATTAAAACAAAGTAAATAACCTAAGAAAGATTACGAGGAATATTAATATGAAAATAGACCAACGAATAGTTAGTAATTAGTCAGGAAGATCTCGGTTATGGCTAAATAGGAGGTTACAGACGAGTCATCAGATCGTGTAAGATAAACATAGTAGAACTCAGCAATGAGAATTCAACCTCGAAGAATATCATTATAATACTTGAGATAAATTCAAACAAGAGACGGGGTAGTTAAATGTACCGTATGAGTGTTACAGGGATAAAAGAAAGTGCCACTGGGAAGGCAGTCAAAATATCAGTTCAGAAGCAACAATACAAGCACAAGGACATGGAAGTAAGCAACTATAGATGATTATAGGCAAGTAAGGACATAAAAAAAAGGTTTGTGATAAGCTCACAGCTTTACGAGAGTCAAGGGTTCTCCCTAAATACTACAACGAAAGACTAGTTGAGGAGATAAGAAAGAAGGCTTCAACCTAAACATAACGACCTAAAAAGGAAATGGTCGTGTAACAACAACCTCGTAACAAAATTGTAAGCATTCCAAAGGAAAATGGCACCTACCGTGGCTAATGAACGGGAAGTAAGAATTAAAAGTAATATTTGAGACTATATGAGTTGTATGAAAACTCTGGCAACTATAGGCACTAAGATAAGCTAAGTATGGATGCAACAAGGGGTAGAAAGACCAGAAAAGGTAATAGCTTACGTTGAAAGAAAGCTAAGACGGAATGAAAAAACTATTTGATCAATGATCCAGAGCTAGCACATTTTGAATACACTCAAGATTTTGGAACATTATCCAGGAAGCATATTCGCTGACAATCATACAATCATAAAAGACTCCGGTATAAGTTAAAAGAAAGAATTGAGCCCAGGGCATAGACAAATGATTGAATTGTTAGAAGATTTATCATGGATATTCCATAATGCCCATACAAGACTAAGGTAATAACTGATACCATGAGCCACAGATCGGAAGATACCTTAAACCTACATAGAGGCTGATCAGAAAGAAAATGAGACTAAAGAGTTACATCGACTATGTAAAATGGGAGGGACCAAGAGAATTATAGACCTCAGGATCACTCTTAAGTAGCAGAAGTATAAGAAAGATAGTACAGTAGCCATATTTTATAATAGCTCTATGATGAAGCCAACTGAAGAGTACCAGCCTCATAAGAAGTCAGTACGAAGCTCCCGCCGGATTGTGTATGCACCAGAGGTGTAAGAATTATAATAGAGCTTCAAGTTATGGACGTGAATTATACCTATGTGAAAGGGAGGTCAGGAAAGAGATAGAAGATACGATGCGAGATTTTAAGGTATATAAGGTAAAGGTGAATAACGTACGAGATATTCAACAGTAGAAAATCGTGAATAGTCTATACTTCGGATAGAAGGATATAAGCACAGGGATTCAATAATCGGGAATGATAGTGGCATCATCGGTGGCATGTCTTCCAGCCTATGGTTTTTAAGTACTGAGAGATCTAGTTAAGAGAATAGAGAAAAGTTGGAGACGATGTGATGTCTCGCTTGACGTTACAGAATAACAAAAGGAAATCTATGGTGCAAGCAAGTTGAAGGAAAGTTTATAAATGGATATGGATAGGTCGCAAGCTAAAGTATGGTAGAGCAGACAGTTTCTCTATATTATACAAATCTCACTATAGACTTAATGAACTCAAAGGAGTCTAAGATTAATAGCATTTAGAAGGAATGAAATGCTAACCTGGTAATAAAATGAGGGTATAATTGTGACAGATAAAGAATGACGTTTGGGCATTCGTTTGAATAATGAATTGGAAAAAAAAAGAGAAGGAGAAAAGATGTCGCTGGCAGCACGAAATTAGGATACCCCCATAAGGTGAATCACAATGAGATACTATGAAATACGATTATGGGAATCACTCCGAATATTCCTTGAGGTAACGTAAGTCCTAGGAGCAAAGTATTACATAAGAAGGTTCAAGTTGTCAGTGGAATATTATAGATCAACATTGAGGTAAATCAATAATGGATGGACAAAAGTCACAAAGTATGAGAAAAGATTAGGCTGTCATTCTAAAGATGAGCGGTAATGAGGAAGCATTAAAGGACATAAATTTATACATATAGAATAAACAACGAGAGTAAGCTGGGATTTGGTAGCAGACCTCAGCAACGATAAATTAAAGTGAGACTTATGGCAGTAAGTTTAATAAGAAATTCTTGATTAATAATAACATAATAAGATAAATAACTTACTTCAGAAATCCCTTATGGAATCGCTTACTACTTCTGAATTTCAAAAAAGAGATAAAAATAGCTGGGGATAGTATGTGATTTATTAGTATTTT
>MU752139.1:23885-55814 GCA_026770625.1 Nicotiana glauca | reverse complement strand
GTTTAAAGTTCAATTTTTTCAGAGGGCAAGGCAATATGAATGTTCTATCATGTTCCATCAATACTCTAAAGAGGTTATACGATATATCCGGTGTGGAAGTAGGCCAACATTTCTATTGGCAAATAGGGGGTTTTCAAGTACATGGCCAAGTACTTATTACTTTTTGGGTTGTAATTGCTATTATACGGATGGCTAAACGAACTTATGCAATGAGACATAGCAATATTCGTAAATTCAACAAAGTACCAAGCGAAACTTCAGTATACTCATATATGCCCAAAGGGAAATCTTATTAAGCTCTACATATGAAGCCTGGAGATTGGCAAACTTAAAAGGTCAAAATTGTACAGGCTGCATAGTGAAAGGTAGCAACAGTTACGAGATTAGAAAGATTCTGACTACAAGTTGTGGTGTGAGAAGGAGGACTAAGGGGGAATGCCCTGGACTTCGGACTCATTCACAGAACAATCGCCTAGATGGCAAGGGAAGTTCTAAAGTATTCGGAAGATATAAGGTATGAAAAAGATAAATGCATCAGCTAACATTCGAGGACGAATGTTCCAAAGGGGGGAATAATGTTACGCCCCGCAGTATTTTGTCGATGTTATGCCTTGCAGTATTACATTACGGTGATGTTACAATCCGCAGAATTAAGTTATGACGATGTTTCACCCTGTAGTATTGTGTATTGAAATTTGTTAAAAGGTAATTGACATCAGTCCAAGGAAAAGATTATTTGGAGATTATAAGGATTGTAAGTGATAAATAAATTCGTGAAGGTGAGAAGCGAAGAAAGTCTATGAAAATAAATTTTCGTCCAATTTTGGCATTTTGGGGTAAAATATGGCCCGAGCTAAAATACGCAGTATTTATGGACTAGTATCATACAAGGTACTACATGGCCATGATAGTAAGGGGTATAAGGTATGTGGAAAGTGAGTAATATTTTAAGTAATTTGGGATAATTTTTAAATTATGCGGGTAATTGATTAATTATCGGGTAAAGAATATTACCCGGTTAACTAATAAGTGGATAATTAATATCCCACCCCACCCACGTGGCATGAAGCCACAAGAATGAAAGTGACTAATTAGTCACTTATGCTGCCACCTAGACAAGAATGAGTAGGAATGGACATCCAAGTTGTCTTATTATTACAAAGTCCAAACATATTCAAAAAGGAATAAAAGTGTATCCTTTCATAATCAGAATGTGGTTCAGTATTTTAACTTCAAGATTTTCCATCTTTCTTGGTTTGAAATAAAGACGTGAGAAATCAGAGACAATTCCTTCATTCAAGATCAAACAACCATTTTACATTTTGTCCTTAATTCTTAAACCAAAACGACAGAAAGAAGAATCAAAAATTTCGTTTTAGCATTTCATTAAAACTACACTAGAGATCAAAAGTTAAGTTCATCTTTTGGACAAGGAAACGGAACCAAAGGAAATGATCAACAAAATCCTAAAGAAAGAGAATTTTCTTTCTTGGTTCAAATAATGTAACGCCAAGAACAAAAGCTCACGCGTTCAAATACATCAACGAGCAGAAGCTTAATTCCTTCCAAATTTTATGGTTCTAAAGGAGTACGGTGCAATCTTCGCCAAAAATATTATATGGAGTTTTTCCTATTCTAGGTATGTTAAGGCTATCCCGTCTTTCTTTTGGCAGTTGAAAAAGGTTATACGGAAGGAATATTGAAATTATTACGTATTTTTCATGCATTTCATACATGTGCATTGACCCATGATCAAACGGCGTTATATACGCGTATATATGTAAATATATGTATTGGGATATGGGAAAAGGTTACGGCCACCTGATCAGCTGGTATATGATGATGATGTTGCCCACAGTGGTTGAAATATGATTCAAACGACATTATATACGCGTATATATGTAAATATGATTCAAACGGCGTTATATATATGTATATATGTATGTATATGGGATACCACCACCTGATCAGCTGGTGTACGATGATGATTTTGTCCACAGTGGCTGATATGATATGATGGGATGCCCTTAAAGGCTGATGATGTTATGAAATATGTACCTATGCACGACATGACATTCATACGCATATGCATGATGCTAAAAGTAATTTATGAGTTACAAAGTTATTCAGACTTACAGGTTCGGTCATGTACTCTATATCTCTTCCATGTCTCTTATGTACTTATTTATGTGCCTTACATACTCGATACACTATTCGTACTGATGTCCTTTTTGCCTGGAGACGCTCCGTTTCATGCCCGCAGGTCCTGATAGACAGGTCTAGAGCCCTCCAAGTAGGCTATCAGCTCAGCAGAATATGTTGATGCGCTCTATTTACTTCGGAGTTGCTTGTTTGGTTAGTATGATTTAGAAGTGTATTGTTTGGTATGACGGGACTCTGTCCTGACCTATATGACATATATGTATTCTTAGAGGCTTGCAGACATATGTCATATACGTAAAAGATTGTACGGCCTTTTCGACCTATGTTTTGAATTTATTAAGGATCATGTTAGCCTATTAGGCATGTATGTCATGTGTTTATGATAATGTAATAAGAAAGATACGTTACGTTGGTACTCGATTGAGTAAGCTACCGGGTGCCCGTCGCAGCCCATCGGTTTGGGTTCTGATAAAATTTACAGACACCGTGGAACAGTATGCTCAGTTCTATATCAAGAAAATAGTCAGGTTGCATGGTACTCCAGTCTCAATCATTTCAGATCGAGGGGCTCAATTCATGGCCCACTTTTGGAAGAAATTTCAGTAAGGTTTGGGCACACAGATAAATCTTAGCACAACTTTTTACCCCCATACTAACGGGCAAGTAGAGCGGACTATTCAGACGCTTGAGGACATGTTGCGTGCTTGCACTCTTGATTTCAAAGGTAGCTGGGATGATCATTTGCCACTTATAGAATTTGCTTACAACAATAGCTTCCATGCTAGTATCGAGATTGCACCATTTGAGGCACTATATGGTAGAAGATATAGGTCTACCATTGGGTGGTTCGAGGTCAGAGAAGCTGAATTAATAGGGTCGGACCTTGTGCACTAGGCCATGGAGGAAATCAAAATTATTAAAGAAAGGTTGAAAACTACTCAGCATCGCCAAAAGTCTTATTCGAACGTCCGTCTTAGGGATTTGGAGTTCAAAGAAGGTGATTGGGTATTCTTAAAAGTTTCCCCATGAAGGGTATCATGCGGTTTGGGAAGAAAGGAAAATTGAGCCCAAGATATGTCGGACCGTACAGGATCATCCAACGGATTGGTCAGGTGGCATACAAGCTTGAGTTGCCACCCGAGATATCATTGGTACACCCAGTCTTTCATGTGTCTATGTTGAAGAAAGTAGTGGGAGATCCGTCCACTATCGTACTAGTTTAAACTATTGAGGTCAATAAAGAACTGTCCTATGAAGAAGTTCCAGTTGCCATTCTTGACTGGCAGGTCTAGAAATTGAGGAATAAGGAAATTACCTTCGTAAAGGTGTTATGGAAAAGTCACTTGGGAAGCTGAGGAAGAAATGAAGAGGAAGTACCCACATTTGTTTGTATAGCCATGTAATATCTTTCATCTATTTGGTCTCTATCAACTCTGTATCCTCGATTTGATCTATGTAAACTGTTTTGTTTCGTTTTGGGTGTATCATTGTCTATGCAGCCATGGTTAGTATTGTACAGGTTATGTTGTGTCTATGGGATGTGTATATGGTGTTAGGATATGTTTCTAGGGCTCTTTGACAGGTGGATAGGCCTAGATACGAAGGAAACTCAAGCGAAATTTTAGAAATTTAGGGAGTTAGCCAAATTTGGAGACTATTAACAGGTTTTAGGTTGTAAAAGGCAGAAGATTGCATAAAGAACTCCTAATAAGAGACCCTTGATCCTCATTCAAGGACGAATGATTTTAAGTGGGAAAGGATGTAAGGCCCCGAAAAAATTTCTACCCAAAACTCGAAAGGTCGTAGTGCCAAATTAGGAATGTGTGTTAGAAATATATAAATTTGGACACTTTGGACTAACCTATGCATTAAAAAATCAAGAATTAATGTTTTCCAAAAAAAGTGTGATTATATTGTGATTATATAGTCGCATAACAGCTATGTGGATCGCATAGTCGCCGCAGAGTGAAATAGTGTGTTTGTCAAATTTGAGGACAACTATGCGGTCAATTATGCGATCACATAATCGATATGCGGACCGGATGGTCGTCGCATAATCCCCTAGGAATTTTGTAAGGGGCAATTCTACAAGGCATTATGCGACCGCAGAACAGGTATACGGACCGCATTTCTTTTGCATACCCAAACAGTGTCTTCAGATTTTGGGGAGCATTTTTGCGGTCTATTCTGCGGGCCGCATGTCAGCTTTGCGAGCGCAAATACCATCGCAGATTTGAGTCAGGCTCCTATTTTCTAATTTTTTAAACCCGACCCCATATCGATATATCTTGAACGATAGCTCATTTTGAGCCTATTTCCTGGCACTTGTAGAGGAGAAAGAGGGTATAAAAAGGGGAGTTACTTTTCATAAAAAATTGCTCCATAAATCCTTGTTAACCTTTGAAGATAATCAAGTGAGGCACCTAAACCTTCATCCCAAGAGGTAAGACTTCATCACCTCAACTCTTAAATTTTAAACAAAGTCATAAGGGGTCATTAGTGAGGTAATTTGAGGGTATAAGTATAGGCTTCTTTCATGCATACAAAATCATGGAGTATTGTGAAGTTGTGAACTGAAAGAAAGCAATTAGTGTATAAAATGATAGAAATCTCTCACAAAAAGGACCTAAGATCACAATGCAACCCTAGTGCTTGATAATATGCTCAAACGAGCTAGAATCCTAATCTTGTTCCTAATTCTTCGATCAATTTGTAATTCTTGTACAATAGATCGAAGTGCTAAGAGTTCTGGAATTTTATAAGAATTAAGGAAAGCTTTATTGAGGTATGTATGGCTAAAACCCCGTCTTTTAGAAATCGAGCTTCATCGGTGGTTGTGTGAATATGGTAAGATTAAAGTTGAATTGTTGCATTGATTGTTATTTTACGTGAATTAGTGCTATAACCTTATATGCTTGAAAGATGTGTCTCAACATGATCAATGTTCTATCTTGATAACTTGAAAAGGGGCAAAAGATATGAATTATGTATTGAAATGCTTAGACCTCAAATTTAGATTGAAGTTGCATTATTGTGCCATCTACATGAAATCTTATCTATGCTTACAATTTAAATTTCTCTTCTATGCACCTACTGTCCTAAATGGCAAAGCAAATATTAAAATTGGGAACGATGTGAAATGCGGCCTAGTCCCAAGTGCCTATGAAATGATATATGTGAAACGAAATGATTAAATAATGCCTTGGTAAGGCGGCCCAGCCTATCGGGTCGAGATTAGACTCTGCTCAGGATATCAGTGGTTTTATGAATGAATTCTGGAAAAAGGGAGAATGAGATTATAATTAAACTATATGTCTTAAATAAGTCAACCTAGCCGATCGGATCGAGATCAGACTCCGTTCAAGATAGCGGTGGTGTTGTGAGCAGTGATGAATAATATGAACTGCCACAAACTAAAAGCTATGGAAAAAACGATGTGAAAGTTGTACGATTCTTTTGATTTATAATGTGGTGATCGATTGAAGTTTTGAGTTATACTTGTAAATTACTATTCTCATATAGTTATTTCTAACTAGATGGTGTTTAGATATACATACTAGTACTATTCTATGGTACTAACATCCCTTTTACCGGGGGCGCTACATTTTTAAATGAATGTAGGTGGCTCTATAGCTGACAATGCCGATCGTGCGTAGCGGAGTGTCCTCATCCTGAATACTTGGTGAGACCCTTTTTCCTTCAAGGGGTTATGATGTACTTCTTTGTTGTAGACGTCTATTTTTGGGGTATAGCCGGGGCCTTTTTGCCAGCGCTATCATAATTCGTCTTTGTATCCATAGAGGCTCCGTAGACGTTATGTGGTTTATGTCGGTTGGGTTACTGATCTGTGTTACAACTCTATTCTCTAGTTCGTCTAAGTAATGACTGTATAAAATCTTAGAAACTTAGCCATGATTTAAGATTTGTGATATAAAAATGAACTGACAATGTTGAATGCTTAAGTTTGCTATTGTCTAATTATTCGAAAGTCGGATCCCTTAATCATCTTGATTCGGGTAGAAAGTGTCAATAAGGCTTGCTCAGTTGGGTTCACTCGATTGAGCACCAGTCGCGCCTCCCGGGGTTGGGGTGCCACAATTATGTAGCAATAGATGAGCACCTCGGGAGGTTTTGCTCGATAGCTGAATGATTTTGAAGCCTGTTGTTTGGAGTTGATATGATCAAAGCTCTTTTTCTTAAGCCTAGGGTAGCTTGATTAACCGATTATTTTTGAAGTATTTTTGAAGTAATTTGAAGGCCTGTGGTTTTATAACAACGGTCGGGTATCTCCGAGTTGCGTGAGTTTGGCTGGAGCCTTGTGACCGTAGTCATTGTGTTTGGCCGTGGCCTTTTAGTCCCTGAGTGAAGTAGTTTTGGCATTTATATCGAGATTATGCCTTTTTAGGGGTCTTACAAGTTCGAATATATAGCCTTAACTTTAAGATCGGGATTATGCCTTTTGTAAGGTCTTATAAATTCTAACATGCCTCACTTGAGGACTTACAGATTTGGTTACTTGGTACAAGTATAACTCATGCCTTGCTCGAGGTCTTACAAATTCGATTACTTGGTACAAGTATAACTCATGCCTTGCTCGAGGTCTTACAGATTTGGTATTACCTTATGAGGGTCTTATGAGCTCGAGGTTGCCCTCATGGGTTCTTATGGTCACGAGTTTTTGACAAATCGATGGGGTGACAGTCGACGCCAGTCCCCTAGACATAAAAAGTTTTTTGGCTCTAAAGCCGTTCCTTTGAAACCTTGGAGTTGCCTCATTGAGTTCTTATGAGTTCGAAGTTTCCAGCCTGGAGGTCATATGTCTTCGAGTTTTTTATGACAGTCCCGAGTGTTCGGGAAATTTTTTGCTTTGGAGCTATTTCTTGCGAAAGTATCAAACTTCTTTGAAGCACAAAGCGTTTTGATGGAGGAAAATATATTCTTCAATTACTTGGTAAAAGTATACATGTTTTATTGCCAAGGGTTTGGTTCTTCTATGCTGACATAGTTCCTTCGACTGTTTGGCCAGATACATCATTTTCCTATCGAGACACTTTTTGACTCATCTCGACTTCTCAAAGAAGATGATCTTCTGAGGGGGTGCCCCGTAGTATTCGAGGTTGATCGAAGGGAAGCCATGAATACTTGTTAAGTGCTCCTTAGATAGCATATAGATGTTGCCTTGTTAAAAACCTTGTTGGTAAAACCCTTCTTGGGATAAAACCCGATTGAAGGAAAAGAGTGCAATGCATGCTTTAAAACCCAAGGTCGTCGAGTTGGGGGGTGTTTCGATGTTTTCTACTGGACACCTTAGCAGTATTAGCATTTGAGCATTGATATGTTCCAATTGCTTGGATGTTGTTCTCCTTACATGGTACCGAGCTTGTACGACCATTTGCCGATTACTCCGAGGACGCGATACGGTCCTTCCCAGTTTTGGCCTAGCTTTCCTTCGTTAAACTTTCGAGTTTTTAAGGTGACTTTCCTTAGGACTAGGTCCCCGACTCCGAGATGTCGGAGATTTGTTCTCCTGTTATAGTACCTTTCGATCCTTTGTTTTTGGGCGGCCATTCAGACCAGCGAAGCTTCTCGCTTTTCATCCAATAGTTCAAGAGCTACAGCCATGGCCTCATTGTTTGAGCTCTTGGTGGTGTGCTGGAATCTGGCACTTGGCTCTCCGACCTCCTGGTATCAAAGCCTCAGCACCATATACTAGAGAGAAAGGCGTTTCCCCTGTGCTTGATTTTGGAGTTGTTCGGTATGCCCATAGCACCTCGGGTAGGATTTCTCTCCATTTTTCCTTTGAATTTTCTAACTTGTTTTTTATGTTTTGAATGATGGTCTTGTTAGTGGACTTGGCCTGACCGTTCTCACATGGGTGGTAGGGTTTCGACAGGATTCTTTTGATCTTGTGATCCTCGAGAAACTGTGTTACTTTACTTCCGATGAACTGCTTCCCGTTATCACATGCTTTCTCGAAAGGAATCCCAAATCGGCACATGATGTGGTCTCAGATGAAGTTAATGACTTCTTTTTCTCTTGTTTTCTTGATGGCCTACGCTTCCACCCAATTTGAGAAGTAGTTAGTCATAAATAAAATATATCTAGCTTTACCTAGTACCGTTGGTAGAGGTTCGACGATGTCCATTCCCCACTTCATGAACGGCCACGGTGACAAGACCGAATGTAGTTGTTCACCAGGTTGGTAAATCATTGGGGCAAATATCTGGCATTTGTCGCATTGATGGATGAATTCTTTGGTTTTTTTTCCGTGTTGTCCTAATAGTAGCCTGCTCTAATCACTTTTCGGACAAGGGAATCGGCACTGGAGTGATTTCCGCAGGTGTCCTCATAGATTTCTCAGAGCATATAATCTGTGTCTCCCAACCCCATACATACTGCCAGGGGCCCATCAAAGGTTCTTCTGTATAGAGTTCTGTTTTCATCGAGCGAGAATCAGGCTGCTTTGGTTTGCAAGGCCCTCGACTCTTTTGGGTCTGCAGGTAATAACTTTCCAAATAATTGATATATTTATTTCTCTAATCCCATGTCAGGCTAGTGGAGTTTATCACGATATGACCTTCCTCGATCACTAATTGGATAGCTGAACAAAAACCTCGGGAAGTATGTCGTCTTCCTCGATGAATGATCCCAGGTTCGCGAGGGCATCGTCCTCGCTATTCTGCTCCCGAGGTATGTGGATCAAAGTCCATTCTTTGAAGCGGTGCAATATGACTTGAATTTTGTCTAAGTACCTTTTCATCCTGTCTTCTTGAACCTCGAAGCTTCCATTTACTTGATTTACTACCAGGAGCGAATCACATTATGCTTCGATGACTTCAACTCCTAAGCCTTTGGCCAATTCAATACCTGCAATCATAGCCTCATATTAGGCTTCGTTGTTACTCAACCTTGGCAGTTTTTATATATTGTCTGATTATGCCGCCCGTAAGCGGTTTCAGAAGTATGCCGAGCCCTGACCCTTTTACGTTCGAGGCACCGTCAATGAATAAGGTTCATACCCTATAAGATGTGCCTGTTTTTAGTAAAAGTTCATTCTCTACCTCGGGCACAAGGGAGGGCAAAAAGTAGGCCATGAAATTTGCTAGAATTTGGGACTTGATGGCCGTTCGGGGTTAATATTTGATATCATATCCCCCGTGTTTGATAGCCCATTTGGCCAATCAGCCTGATAGTTTAGGCTTATGCAATATGCTTCGAAGAGGGTATGTTGTTAAAACACAAATATGATGGCAGTGAAAGTAAGGTTTCAATTTTCGTGATACACTTATTAATGCAAGAGCTAATTTTTCTAGATGCGGATACCTGGTTTCGGACTCACCCAGGGTCCAGCTTACATAATAAATAGGGAATTACATACCTTGTTCTTCTTGAACTAGCACACCACTTACCATTATTTTGGATACGGCGAGGTATAAATACAACGTCTTATCCTCCTTTGGGATACAGAGCAAAGGTAGGCTAGTTAGATATTGCTTCAACTCCTCTAAGGCGCGTTGACGTTCCAGAGTCCATTCGAAGTTGTTTTTCTTTTTGAGTAAAGAGAAGAAATGATGACTCCGAAGTTGTTTTTGTAGTCCATGAAGCCTAAGAATTAACCTGAGCCCACTCCAAAGGCACATTTCTCGGGATTGAATTTCATGTTATAGCTTCTGAGGATATCAAATGTCTCCTGCAAATGAGTTAAGAGGTCCTCTGCGCGTAGGGACTTAACTAACATGTCATAAATATAAACTTCCATGGACTTGCCTATTTGATGTTCCAACTTCTTATTAACTAGGCGTTGATACATAGATCCTGCATTTTTCAACCAAAGGGCATTACATTGTAACATTATATACCGTACTTCATTATGAACGAAGACTTTCCCCTATCCTTGGGGTTTATCTGTATTTGGTTGTTCCCCGAGTAGGCGTCGAGAAAGGTGAGAGGTCCCATGACCGGCCGTGGCATCGATCAAGCAGTCAATGTTAGGCAACATGAATGAATCCTTGGGGCATGCTTTATTTGAGTCTTTATAATCTACGTGCATTCTTAACTTATTTCCCTTTTTGGGAACCACCACCACATTGGCCAACCATTCGGGATATTTTGCCTCCCTAATAGACCATATTTTGAGGAGTTTTGTTACCTCATCTTTGATGAATGTGTGTTTTATTTTGGACTAGGGTCTCCTTTTCTGCTTCAGTGGTTTGAATCTGGCGTCGACACTTAGTCGATGAGTGGTTATTTTCGGTGGAATCCTTGTCATATCTAAATGGGACCAAGCAAAGTAGTAGATGTTATTAATAAGAAATTGAATGAGTTTTTTCCTGAGTTTGGGAGTTAATCCCATTCCCAGGTATACTTTCCAATTAGGGAGATGTTCTATCTAAGCAGCTTGCTCTAGTTCTTCAGTAGTCAGCTTCATTGCATCCGATTCTTCGGGGGCAACGAAGGTTCAGGGTGCGAGGAAATCTTCCTCATCTTCCTCGGGGTTATGTTTGCCTTTCGGCTCTTCCGAGGTAGAGTGTATAAGATTTTATGCCTCCCAGTAGACCGCGAACATTTCCTTTGTCGCATGTTGCTCTCCATATACCATCTTTATACCGTCCTTTGTTAGAAACTTCATCATCTGATGCAGAGTTGACGGTACTGCCCTCGTGTTGTGTATCCACGGCCTACCAAGCAATGTGTTGAACCTCATGTCACCTCCGATGAAAAGGAAGTTGGCATCCTAAACTGTACCGAATATGTTCACCGGGAGGGTGATCTCCCCCGTTGTTACTTCGGCAGCCATGTTTAAGCCAATGAGGATTCGGGAGGTAGGTATGATCTGATCGAGGAGTCAAAGCTATTCTACCACGTTCGACCTGATTGCATTGGCCGAGCTACCTGGATCTACGAGTACACATTTAATTCGAATGTTATTCAAGAGAAACACAATTACCAGTGCGTCGTTATATGGTCGAGCCAAGGTCTCAAACTCTTCTTTGTTGAATGCGAGGATGTCTTCAGACATGCGGCACCGAATCGTCCTTTCTATTGCAGTGGAAACCTTTATGTGTTTGGTCATAGGTCCTAGGGGAATTTTGGTTCCCCCAATGATCATATGAATGATGTGCTTAGGTTTCTCTGCTTTGTTTCCCCTATTTACCTTTCTTTCTTTCCGGACAGGATTTCCCCAATTTCCTTGTTGATTTCCTTGGCGTGTACTCCTGTTAATGTGGGAGCCGGTATCAACGTGTTGGGAGTTACGTGAGCCCATGCCAATAGGGATCGATTCTAGTGCATTCTCTGGGTTTTGTGGTGGTACACCTATATCTGAAACAGCTACGCCATTCTCCCCATGGTCCTCTAGACCGTTGTTTTTATGTGCACTCACTAAGTTAGGCATTTTGAATTGAAATCAAAGATACTTGGGAAAGAAAAAGTGTGAAGAATGACTTGCGTTATGTCGTAAACTAGCAACAAAACAATCACTATTATTTTTAGCCCCACGATGGGCGCCTAACTGTTTACCTTGAAAATGGTAATTACAATTAGATTTGATTTTATGGTTCTAAAAATACTTGATTTGTTTTATTCTAGTTGTTAGGCAATATATGCTAAATGTGAGACTAAAAAATAAGATAAGAACTTGAAAGTAGTATGTTTAAGCAAACCGAGTGGCTGAGAATCACGGCCTCGAGCCAGGTTATACGGGCCTCGAGGTCGAGCTATACTAAGCTATGGACAACCGATGAAGGACTAACAGTTTTGATAGCATAGACGAAGGCTATTTATGATCAATAATGAGCAATAAATAAAGAACAATTAAAAGAACACAGTAAATGTAAGCAATACATGTAAAATAATAGAATCAAGGGAGAATGTATTTAAGTTAGAGAGTAGAGAATGTTCATGTTCTAGTATTGTATTGTGTTTTATATGTTACAAAATGACAAGTGTCCCATTTATATAGGAAGGGTAATCTCAACATAGTACATATGCATTTGTTACAAAGAAATGTAGCTGGTAAAGTTGCTTAGCAATCTGGTAAAATTAGTACTATTCATGTTGATGTTGTCAGCTTTGACCACGAGCCTAGGGAACTTCCCTTTTCTCCATGATAACCATCGATTTATGCTGCCCTAAGGTCGGACTTAAAGAAACATCGAGTTCGAAACCTCGACTCATGCCCGCGAGCCTTCGAGGTGAAGCTAGGAAATACATAATGGTCGTAAGATCGGGCTCTCCAATTTTACACGCATAAAAAAATATAACCTCCGAGGGTGATGCCCCCTCAGTATTTGAGGTTGATTGAAAAGAAGTCTTGGATACTGTTGAGTTCTCCGTAGGTATCATATAGTTGTTGCCTCATTAAAAACCTTTCCGATAAAACCCATTTGGGATAAAATCCGATCTAAGGAGAAAAGAGTGCAACACATGCTTTAAAACCTAAGGCCTTCGTGCAAATAGGGTGTCTTCGTTAGCTTCGATCGAAAATCTACAATGAGTTAGTTTTAAACTCAAATGGACAAGAAGGATAAAGCCATTCCTTCCATCGTGCTAAGTTTGTATTATCCTTTACCAAAATCTCTAAGGACTCGGTACGGTCCTTCCCAATTCGGGCCTAGTTTCCCTTCATTTGTGTCTCGAGTATTGAGGGTAACTTTCTGTAGAACTAAGTCCCGGATTCCAAAGTGTCGGAGGTTTGTCCTTCTATTATAGTATCTTTCGATCCTTTTCATTTGAGCGGCCATTCTAACAAGTGCTACTTCTCGTTTTTCATCTAGTAGCTCGAGGTTAGCATTCATGGCCTCGTAATTTGACTCTTTCGATGCATGTCAAAACCTGGCGCTGGGCTCTCTGACTTTGACAGGGATGGGGGCCTCGGAGCCATAAACTAAAGATAACGGAGTATCCCCCGTGCTAAACTTTGATGTTGTTCGATATGCCCACAAGACCTCGGTAGAACTTCTTTCATTTTCCCTTCGCATCGTCCAATCTCTTCTTTAGGTTTTGAATTATGGTTTTGCTTGTCGATTTGGCCTGTCTATTTCCAGTTGGGTGGTAAGGTGTCGATAAGATCCTCTTTATTTTATGTTCCTCAAGGAACTCCGTCACCTTGTTGTCGATGAATTTTTTTCCATTGTCACATATACGATCTCGGTAGTTATCCCGAATCGGCATATGATGTGGTCCCAAATGAAGTCAATAACTTCCTTTTCTCGGACTTTCTCAAAGGCTTGTTCTTCCACCCACTTAGAAAAATAATCAGCCATAAATAAAATAAACTTACTTTACCTGGGGCCATTGGTAGGGGTCCAACTATGTCCATTCCCCTTTTCATAAAAGGCCACGAGGATAGGACCGAATGGAGCTGTTGTCTGGGCTGATGTATCATTGGTGCAAATGTTTGACACTTGTTGCATATTTTGACAAATTCCTTAGTATCTTTTCCATGCTATCCCAATAGTAACCTGCTCTGACAATTTTGCAGACCAAATATCGACACTAGAATGTTCCCACAAGTTCCTTCGTGGATCTCTCGTAGAACGTAATCAGTGTCCCCTCGCACCAAGCATACCACCAATGGTCCATCGAATGTTCTTCGATACAATATTCCATCTTCATCTAACGCAATAGCAGCCTTGGATCATAGGAACCTCGATTCTTTGTGGTCTGATGAGATTTTCCATTCTTCAAATAGTCGATATACTTATTCCTCCAGTCCCACGTTAAACTTGTTGAATTTATCTCGGCATGACGCTCTTCAACCACAGACCTCGATAACTGGACAATAGTCCCCGTGACGATGTCATCTTCTTCTATCAAGGATCCCATATTATCAAGCGCATCGGCATAGCTATTTTTTTCTCGAGGCACATGATCCAGAGTCCACTCTTTGAAGCGATGCAAAGTTACCTGTAGCTTATCAAAGTTTCATTATATTCTATCCTCTCGAACCTCGAAACTTTTGTTTACCGGGTTTACCACGAATACAAAATCGCACTTCGCTTCGATGACTTCTGCTCCCAAGCTTTTAGCTAGTTTGAGACCTGCAATAATGGCCTCATACTCGACCTCATTGTTATTTAATCTAGGAGTTTTGATAGATTACCTAATGGTATCACCCGTGGGTGGTTTTAAGACAATACCAAGCTTGGACTCTTTTACATTCGAGGCGCCGTCTGTGAAAAGGATCCATACCCCCGATGATGTACCTGATCTTAGTAGGAGTTGGGTATGAGGGTTGGCGCAAAATTGACCACGAAGTTAGCTAGGATTTGAGACTTGATGGCCGTTCGGGGTTGATATTCGATATCGTATCCGCTAAGTTTGACATCCCATTTGGCCAATCGGCCTGATAGCTTAGGCTTATGCAAAATGCTTCGAAGGGGGTAAGTGGTTAAATCACATATAGGATGACCTTGAAAATATGGCTTTAGCTTTCTATATGCGCTTATCAATGCAAGTGCTAATTTTTCTAAGTGAGGGTACCTAGTTTCAGCATCTCCTAGAGTTTGGCTTACCTAATAAACAGGAAATTACGTACCTTTCTCTTCTCGAACTAGTACTGCAAATTACTGCTATCTCGGACACTGCCAAGTATAGGTAAAGTTTTTTATCTACCTTTGGGTATGAAGCAAAGGCGGGATTGACATATATTGCTTTAATTCTTCTAAAGATTGTTGACATTCGGGGCAAAGTCCTTTTTCTTTTTAAGCAAGGAGAAGAACTAGTGACTTTGTTCCGACAACCTCGAAATGAATCAACCCATGATAGCTATTCGCCCAGTTAGATTTTGCACTGCCTTCTCACTATCCGCAATTGTGATATCCTCGATAGCCTTGATCTTATCAAGGTTGATTTAGATGCCCTGATTTGACACCATGAAGCCGAGGAACTTACTCGAGCCAACTTTAAAGGCACGTTTCTCCGGGTTAAGCTTCATGTTATATTTCCTCAAGATTGCAAATGTTTCCTGCAAATGATATAAATGGTCCTCTACACGCAGGGACTTAACCAACATATCATCACTATAGACTTCTATTGTTTTACCTATTTGTTCTTCGAACATTTTGTTAACTAGGCGTTGGTAAGTAGCTCCTACATTTTAGCCCATATGGCATTACATTGTAACAATAAGTTCATAATTTAGTAATAAACGAAGTCTTTTCCTGGTCCTTCGGGTTTATCAGAATCTGATTGTACCCGGAGTAGGCACCGAGAGAAGTTAGGGTCTCGTGGACAGCCGTGACATTGATTATACGATCGGTGTTTGGCAAGAGGAAAGAATCTTTTGGACGTGCTTTGTTCATGTTTTTATAATCTACGCACATTCTAAGTTTGTTTCCTTTTTTAGGAACTACAACTACGTTGGCTAACCACTAGGGGTACTTTACCTCCCGAATAGATCCTATCTTAAGAAGTTTGGTTACCTCGTCTTTTATGAAAGCATGCTTTACCTCGGACTGAGACCTCCTTTTTGGTTCATCGATTTGAACCTGGGATCGGTGCTTAGCCGATTCTTGGTTATTTTCGGTGGAATCTCTATCATATCTAAATGGGATCAAGAAAAACAATCCATATTATCAATAAGAAATTGAATGAGTTTTTTCTGAGTTCGGGGGTCAATCTTATTCCTAGGTATACCTTTCTCTCAGGCATATATTTGATCAAAATGATCTACTCCAGCTCCTTGATAGTTGATTTGGTTGCATCGAATTCTTCGGGAACGACAAAGGTTCGACGAGTAAGGAAATCCTCATTTTTGTCTTCGATTAACTGTTGCTCCAACTCTATCAAGGCTGGAGGCGGTGATTGCTATTTGGTCGTCTTCTTACCTTTGGTGCTCGATTTTTACGAGGTCGAAGGCTCTAGTATCAGCACCACTTCCTCGATTGCAAACATCTCTTTTGCAGCATGTTTCTCTTCAGAGACCATTTTCACTCGTTCCTCTATTGGGAATTTAATCATTTTTGTGAAGAGTTGAGGGTACTGCCCTCATATTGTGTAACCATGGTCTCCCGAAGAGTGCATTATACCTCATGCCACCTACGATGACATGGAATCTAGTGCCTCGTATGGTCTCGGCTACATTTACTGGCAAGATAATCTCTCCCTTCGTTGTTTTGCTCGCCATGTTAAAGCCATTTAGGAATCGGGACACGGGTACAATCTGATCTGGAAGGCCGAGTTGTTCCACGACCCTCGATCTGATTATGTTTGTTGAGCAACCTAGATCTACCAAAACTCGTTTAACTTAAATTTTATTTAAAATGATAGAGATTACTAGGGCGTCTTTGAGAGGTTGAGATATGCCTTCTTCTTCCTCATCACAAAGTGATAAGACGTCCTCGGGCACATAGCTCCGAGTCTGTTTTTCCTCTTGTGATAGACACCTTGGTGCGCTTGAACACAAGTCTTTGAGGGACATCGACTCTGCCAATGATCATGTGGATTACATGTTGTAGTTATTCTTGATCATTTTTCCTTGCATCCCTCTCCCTGAAGTGATTCTTAGCTAGATCACTTAGAAATTCTTGAAGGTGTCCCTCGTTGAACAACCGAGCCACTTCTTCCCTTAGTTGCCTTCAATCTTATGTTCTATGACCATGTGTGCCATGATACTTGAACACCAAGTTCGGGTTTCTTTAAGAAGGATTGTTTTGTATAGGACAGGGCCATTTGGTGTCTTTGATTCTTCCAATAGCTGACACAATCCTTGATGCATATACGTTGAAGTTGTACTCTGGTAATCGAGGTGCCTCTGTGGGATCGGCATGATTATCGAATCCGTTTTTACTTATGAGTCCCTGAGAACTTTGACCTCGATCATTTAACTGTTGTTCCTTCGATCGACATATGGCTGATATTGTTCTATCACGACCCCAAATACTCCCGTCGTGATGGAGCCTATCACAGTAATAGGCAAGACAATTCAACATTCACAATATCGAGTTTTTTTATAATTTCATTTTTCTAAAATAGATTAAGTCTCAAATCTTTCATTTTTAATATAACAACAGAAATAAGAGGAAAACCAGTACAAAAATACATCAACACGGCCTGCATCTGGTGTCACTAGTCATGAACCTCTAAACACAACCCAATAGTTTCTACTTAATACAAAATAAGTCTGAAATATAAAATGCTAAGGATAGGAAGGAGAAAGGCAAGGCTACTCAATGAACTTGACGAATTTAGATTCTATGCCTACTCTAATTCATCCTTGTATAAGGATAAAATGAAATACCTTCATAACAAATATACTCGGGGCAAGGAGTTTAAGGTAGGGAATTTGGTGCTCTTATTCAACTCTCGGCTACGGTTGTTCCTGGGAAAGCTAAAGTCAAAATGGAGCGAATGGTTTGAAGTAGTAGGTGTGTGACCCCGTTTGGTGTGCTTGATTTAAAGAACAAAAGTGGGGAAGTTTTTAGAGTGAATAGCCATAGGGTCAAGCACTATTTGGGAAAGTTTGATGATAGCCATGTGGTGGCTCTTGTTCATTTCAAATGATTGGATGGTAACATGTGTCGTACCACGCGTTAAATTAGGCGCTTCTTGGGAGGCAACCAATATGTTTTTTTCTTATTTTTATTTGATTTTCAATATAGTATAGGATTTATTTTTGCACTAACTGGTTGTGAGATGCTACAGGATGGTGTTGATATAGTGCAGGACATAGTGGACAAAATATCCAGGTCTCTAAAGTTTTCAATGCGGCCGCACTACATTTAGTGCGGACCGCACTGAAGAAAGGGTGAAAAGTAACAACTCTCTGAAGTTTGCCACCGTGGCTGCAGTCCATTTTGTGCGGTCCGTGCTAGACCATTGCGGTCGAATTTCATTTTGTGCGGACGTAGTGGTTGCCTTGTCAAGCTTTGAAACCTTCTGAGTGATGCGGACCGCAGTCGATTTTGTGGAGTCCGCATTGGGTTAGTAAGATGGGCCCCAGGTCCTTTTCTATAAATAGGGCCTGAGGCCCTCCTATTATACTTTTCGAACCCTTGACTCTCAGAACCTTTAAAAACACTGTTCATCATTTCTTTTACTTGCAATCAACTATTTGGACTTGATCATCTTCATTGCTTCTTACTTCTGGTAACATCACATTTATTTTAATTGTTTTAATTTTGATATTTACCTTTTACTTCTTGTTTTCTTGCTTCTTATCATGTTCTCCCCGTATTTCTTTAATTTTGGTAGGATTAGGTTAGTTATTTTAGTGGGTAATGTGGGCTTAATTAGTTAAAAGCAGTGGGCAAACACTTAGGTGTTAGATTGAAGCTAAAATCAAAAATTTATTGAACCCTAAGTTAGTGCTGCAAATTGGCACTCAGTGCAGACCGTGGTTGATTCCGTGCGGTCCGCGGTGCTTGTGTGAAGTCCGTAATAACATTTTGAGCGGACCGCATTTTCTGAGTGTTGGGTTTCTGAATATTGGGGACCGCAGCCACACTATATTTTGTGCGGTCCGCATTGGTTCCAATGCGGCTGCACTACATTTTGTGTGGTCTGCAGAGCAGTTGTTCAGAGAGTGGGTAGTCTGAACCCCACCTCTGTGCGGACCGCGGACGATTTTGTGCGGTCTGTATTGCCTTCTATGGGGCCGCACACCATTTTTTGCGGTCCGCACTGCATAACTTCTACAACTGTCTACATTTCTCTCTGCAACTCTGCTCTTCACTGCTTCTACTGATACTAACAAGCTTATTAGATTGTGTTTGCAGACAATGGTGAAACAACGAGGTAAAGGCTCTAAACAACAAGGTAGGGGAGAATCCTCCCGAGGTGGCAAGGGCAAGAAAATGATAAAAATGACCCCCCAGGTCTGGCAAAACATCAAGAACCAAAGAAAAATTATCAAAGATGTAGGCAGGGCCGGTGACCAGTCGGGGAGTGAGTATGAGCCCTCCCCGAAGATTTCTTCAGACTCCGTGATAGATTATATTGAAGACTGGTCGGAGAGGATCAGGCTAACAAACACTTCTCCACCTCCCCCCCCCCCCCACTGCCCAGGCGCCAGTGAATGTATCTTCTAAGTCGTCTAAAGCCTCAGCTAAAGGTAGTGGGGAATACTCCACCTCTCCCACAGCTTCATTATCTAGAGAGGGTGCAGTAGGAGGAGATGAGGAAGTAGGAGGAGAAGGAGAAGTAGGAGAAGGGGTGAACCTCAAGTGGGAGGTATTTCTAGAACTAGAAACCCTGAGTGTGGTCGGACATATTTGTCAGTGAGGTCGCTTATCACAAATTTAGGGAATGGTGGCTGGAAAGGAAGTTAATCCCGGAGAGGAGCTTTGTCGATAAAGATTTGCTACCTCACAACCCCAATGTGAGGAGGCAGTTCAGGGAGAGAATTGGCTGGGAGCACTTTTTGGGTGATTGTATAGATGCCAATGAGCACTTGGTCAAGGAATTCTACGCTAACGTTGCCCACATCAAAAAGGGTACCAAGGTGACCAAGGTGCGAAACCTGAAAGTGTTGTTCAACGAGAAGACTATAAATGATTACCTAGGCTTTGATGATGAGGATGAGACATTATACATGGCGAAGATGGACTTGGGTGAGGAAGTCCGTCCATGGTTGGCACAGTATCTGGCAGTCCCAAGTACCACCCCCGATTGGCTTAATGCGGGCGTGAAGATTTTGAGAAGGAATTTAAACTTCGAGGCCAAAGGGTGGAAAACATTTGTGTGCAGCAGATTGGACCCCACTACTCATGACAACTCCCTCCCTCTTCACCAGGAAGTTTTGGTGGCATTAATCATGGCGGGGTACCCGATAAATGTTGGGAAGGTAATGTCTTGGGAAATCGCACTTGTAGGCAGTGAGCATGACAGAAACTACCCTTTCCCTAGCTTTTTGACTATGTACTTCAGGGACCTTAAAGTTGAAAAGAGGCCATTCGACATAACGGTCAAAGCGAAGGCCCCATTCTCTTGGTACAGCATGCAGGGGGATGATCCAAAGAGCAAGAACTTTAAGGGAACAACTACTACTTCAACTGGCCAATCTGAATAGACAGTTGTTGTAGTGGCTCCTACTCAGCCTGCCTCCACTTCCATAGACATCCCTCTTGGCCCATCCACCTCAACAGATCCGGAGATTCCCTCTTCCTAAGCTTACCCATTAACTGCCTACTGACTGAGCCAAGCTCTTTTCAGTATCAAAAACTGGATACAGACAGCATCATCCAAGTTGTCTATCCTCACTACCATAGTAGAGACTCAGTCGGCTCCTCCACCTCCACAAGTCCCACAGCCCATAGAGGATGCTCTCAAAGAGATTTTAGACAAACAAAAGAAAATCCTTGAAAAACAGAAGGTGTTCAGTACTCTTGTCGATTCACATAGCAAGGCTCTCAAGGAGCACAAAAAGTTGAGAAAGTCACAGGCCTCCAAGGAGTCCATGAAGAAACTGAGGATTGATGATGACAGGTTTAAGGTAGACCAGTTGCCTTTTGATTTACTACTTTAGAACCCTACACTAGTAGCTCATCCCCAGCCAGAGCAGTCTCAGAGGCCTCCTAAGAGGAGGAGGATGATTCCCCGGGCGTACGATGCAGTCATCCAATTTGTAGACCCACCGGAGGCCTGCTCTAGTCAGCCATAAGATGCATCTCAAGAGCCTGTCTATGTCCAAGCCCAGGTCCCAGCAGTAGAGCAAAAGGCCACAGGGACCCAATCTGAGGTTCCCAAGCACAGTGAGGACCTAGGGGCCACTCAAGAGCCCATACAGATAGATAGGACATAGGGAGTTTCTATATTTTTTCCCTTATCTTTTTTGTGCTTATTTGGTTTAATTGGAATTGGGGACAATGCCAGTTTTCATTTGAAGGGGTAGGCCTTGCTTTTTTTTAAATTTGGATGATTGTATATATGTGACACTTTCTATGCTTTCTTTAGTTTTCATCTTTGGTTTGTATATAACTTTAACATTTGGTTACATTTCTCACAATTTTATTTTACTTTGGGTATGTATATAAAGTTATGTTACATTGTACATATTCATACCATCTTTTGTATATTCGATCAAATCCCCTCTTGTATAAATTCATTTTAATTTCTGTATTTTTTCGTTCTTAGCTTCTTGTTTATGTTCGTAGCTTCTTGTTTTGAACGTTTGCAATAAGCCTTTGGTTTACTTAATGCCACGATTCTTTCCAAAGGTGAAGTCTGTGTGAATCGGGTGGCTCTTCCCAATGATAGATGGCGTGACAACCTTCTTAAGGGTTTGAGTATGTTTTTTTCCCTTTGGCTTTTTAGTAGTTAGTGGTTAAGGGTGCCTCAAGCAAAGCTTCACTTGGGCTTATCACATTTGCATTGGGTCTCATGGTCAAAAATAAAGTGTTGTGTTTAGGATGGTGAAAGTTATGACCCTGAGACTCTTGTGTTGACTGATAATCATCAAGTGGTTTTTTCGGACCATTGTGTGCTCTAATTTTATCTAAGGTCATTGTGGGCCCCCGACTCTGTGTCTTTAGCAATCTCATAGCGTGTGTGGTGAGAAATTGTATTGCAAGTCCAAGTCCTGAGCCATTAGTCTAGAACTTGCCCTGAATGTTTGTTGAGGCAAAATCCTAAGTGAATTTTGACTTGAAACATGATTATAGGCTTTCCTTGATCCAAATGATAGCTTAAACACTTCCATAGCCTACCAAAGATAAAATCCCTAGTCAACCCTTTTGAGCCTTAAACCGATTTCCTTCAAAAACCATGATACAAGCCTTTACCCGTTCTAAAAGATACCCTCTCCTGGCACCCGATCTTTCCTTAGCACATTGCAAAAGTATAAGTTTGGGGGGAGAGACGAGGATTGCAACAAAGTGGTAGAAAGGTACAAAATGAAGAAAAGGAAAGGCGATGAAAAAGGAAGAAAAGCAAAAAGACAAAAAGAATATTCAATGTGGAAAAGAATAAAAAGGGGATTCAAGAAAAGCAAAGAATGAAAGGTGTGGAAAATTGAGAAAGGAAAAAAGAGTTGAAATGTATAAAAAAGAGTGACAGTGTGTTTCTCTTACCTCTTTGAAAGAAGAAAAAAAACTCAAAGAGTCAAGTGAATCTGTGCCAAAATGGAACAAAAGAAGTTCTTAAGGGAAGATGGAACCTACTTAGACCAAACACTGCCTACCCGGAACCAAAAGCCTTCACTATGTCTCCACAAAATCCCTATACGATCTCTAGTTGAATGAAGCTTACATTAGTGGTGACTTACATAAGGGGCAAGCATATGGTACTTAGTGCCGGACTTGTGACTTTTCTTTGAGAGTGGTGAGTGAATTTCCATTAACCTCGTTATGAGTGCCACTATTCTAAAGGTGAGGTTTGCTTAGGGAGAGTTGAGGATGTGTGAGTTTGGGTTCCACAATGACTAAAGTAATAGAAAGAGCCCTTTGATGTGTTGAGTCAACTCTTGATGCTCTTGTGTCACACTTGATCCATAGTGTTTTAAAAGAGTAAATGTTGTTAATGATTCATGTGTATTGAGGGAAATTGTTAGTCCCAATTGAAGCTAGATGAGGTTACTTTAGGACAGCTAAATTTTCTTGGATTTTCCCTAAAGGGGTGGGTCTTATTTTGTATGCTTGAGGACAAGAAAAATATTAAGTTTGGGGGAATTGATAACTAGGGATTTTGATACTTTTTATACTCCTCCTTGCTTATGTTTTGATTAGAAATTTGTACAAAATAGTCCCAAAAGGCTCACAATTTGTGCTTGATTGCAGGTTTGATCAACAAAGTGACAAGATATCAAAGGGCAGCTCAAAAAGGAGTGAAACTTGCACAAGTACCAAGACAAGATAAAGCTCAGGCAAAACAGGGCCAGTGCGGGCGCACGCCATTCTGTGCGGTCCACACAAGTGAGGTTCAGAGAGTATGCAACTCAGGCAAATCAAGTAATGCGGCCGCATGGGATTTAATGAGGTCCGCACTGAAGTTACTACGGCCGCACTCGATTTAGTGCGGTCCCCACAACCAAGAATCAGAGAGTTGCTATTTTCAGAGATTAAAATCAATGGGGTCCGCGCACCATTTCATGCGGACCGCACTAGAAGCCATCACGGCCGGAGTCCATTCTTCACGGTCCGCATTACCCAAGTTCAGAGAGCTGGAATTTAGTGTTCAGAGCTTAGAGCAGCCGCACATGATTTGCGGTTCGCACTAACCCCGTAGGGGTATTTTTGTCCAGACTTTTCAACTTAGTATAAATAGCTTCTTTTCCATTTTTAGGTGAAGCAGATATATTTTGTACTGAGCTAAGCTCATGACTTTCGTTTCCTTAGTTATTTTGGGAAATTTTATCTTCATTTCAACAATGAATCTTCTAGTTTATCTTAGCAATTAATTAATATGAGTTGTTTTTCATCTATTTCTTTGTTTCTCTCTCTAAATATGAGTAGCTATACCTTTTAGCTAGGGTTGTTGCTCAACCCTAGTGTGGGTAATTGATGGGTCTTGCATTTTAGAGCTTGATTGACTATGAGTGTTTGATATTGGGGCTAATTCCATGTTTAATTGTTGAATTAGTGGTTGCAAACACTAGTGTGTATTTAGTATACTTTTGCTCTTCTTGAGAAAGAGAGCCTAAGTCCCTAAAATTAGTCCATCAAGGAATTAAGGCAGACTCAAGAGAATTTATAGGCCCAACTAAAGGGTTAAACCGAAGATCGTAATACCCAACTTGATCCTCAATTGCTTGTGCAAATTTCAATACCTAATTGGTCTTGAGAAAGTCAATTCGGGCAAAATCACTCGAACTACTGAGAAGTATAGAGTGAGTAGAATCGAGAAATGGTTATATCATACTCCCCAAATGTGTCAATCTAGCTTTAGACTCAAGATTCCATTAATTACCACCTAGGTGAAAGTCACTACCCTAGTGCCCTTTTAATCATTTGAACAACTTGCAATAGTTTAATCCTAGCTTATAGTAGTTTAGTTAAGCATTGTAGTTTATAAATTAGAATCGTAATTAAAACCCAAAAATGTGTAGATGTGTAATTTGGAGCAAAAACACAACTCCACTTTAGATAGACACCCTACTCCAATATCTAGCTCTCTGTGGAATTCGATCCCGACCCTAAATCGGGTAAAAGCTGCTTCAACCTATCTTGGTACTTAATAGTAGTGCAAGGTTGGCCACGATCAAAAGTCCACTTGCTTTGGATGTTCAGGCTTTGGCCAATCAGTTTGTGAGGTTGGACGTTTCTGAGCCTAGCCGTGTGTTATCTCACACAGTTGCTCGTTCTTTATTATTGGAGCATATCCGAGATCAGCAATATGATGATCCTCATTTGTGTGTCCTTAGAGACACAGTTCAGCACAGAGGTGCCAAGCAGGTTACCCCAGGAGATGATGGAGTTTTGAGATTTCAGGGTCGAGTTTGTATGCCTAATGTGGATGGGCTTTGAGAGATAATTTTAGAGGAGGCCCATAGTTCCCGGTACTCTATTCATTCGGGCGCCGCGAAGATGTATCAGGATATGGGGCAATATTATTGGTGGAGAAAAATGAAAAAGGATATCGTTGCATATGTGGCTCGGTATTTGAATTGTCAACATGTTAAGTACGAGCATCAGAGACCTGGTGGTTTGTTCCAGAAGATTGAGATTCCTGAGTGGAAGTGGGAGCGTATCATTATGGACTTCGTTGTTGGACTCCCACAGACTCAGAGGAAGTTCGATGCATTGTGGGTTATAGTTGATAGGCTAACCAAGTCAGCACATTTCATTCCTGTGGTAGTCTCATATTCTTCTGAGAGATTAGCTGAGATATATATCCGGGAGATTGTTCGTCTTCATGGTGTGCCCGTGTCTATCATCTCAGACCTAGATACATAGTTTACCTCACATTTCTGGAGAGCAGTTCAGTGAGAGTTGGGCACATGGGTTGAGTTGAGCATAGCGTTTCATCCTCAGATGGACGGTCAGTCCAAGCAGACCATTCAGATTTTGGAAGATATGCTCCGAGCTTGTGTCATTAACTTTGGAGGCTCGTGGGATCAGTTTTTGCCTTTAGCAGAGTTTTCCTACAACAGCAGCTACCAGTCGAATATCCAAATAGCTCCTTATAAGGCTTTATATGGTAGCGGTATCGGTCGACGGTTGGATGGTTTGAGCTGAGAGAGGCTCAGTTGTTGGGTACAGATCTAGTGCAAAATGCCTTGGACAAGGTCAAGATCATTCAGGATAGGCTTCGTACAGCTCAGTACAGGTAAAAGAGTTATGCCGACCGTAAGATTCATGATTTGGCATCCATAGTCAGTGAGTGGGTATTGCTCCGAGTGTCGCCTGTGAAGGGCGTGATGAGATTTGGGAAGAAGGGCAAGCTTAGCCCTAGGTTTATTGGCCGATTTGAGATTCTTGATCGAGTGGGAGAGGTGGCTAACAGACTTGCGTTGCCGCCGAGATTATCAGCCGTGCATCCAGTGCTTTATATGTCCATGCTTCAGAAGTATCATAGCGACCCATCCCACGTGTTAGATTTCAGCACTGTCCAGTTGGACAAGGACTTATCTTATGAGGAGGAGCGGGTAGCTATTCTAGACCGGCAGGTTTGTCAGTTGAGATCGAAGAGTTTTTCTTCTGTTCGTGTTCACTGAAGAGGTCAGCCTGCTGACGCATCGACCTGGTAGTTCGAGTCTGATATGCGAAGCTGTTATCTCCATCCTTTTCCCGACTCCGGTACTTCAATCTTCTGTCCGTTCGAGGACGAACGGTTGTTTTAGAGGTGGAGGATGTGATGACCCAAAAAGTCATCACTTGTTTTAGAAACGAATTCAGTATTTCGAGGCCTAAAAACCCCTCCTTTTTTACCTCATCTCGATTTGCGGGCGTAGTCTGGGTGCATAGCCCGAAAGTCATTATACGAAAAACTATGGAAAATAATGAATTTTTCCTTTAAAATGAATTTAAGTTGACTTCGGTAAACATTTTGGATAAACGGACCCGGACCCGGACCCATGATTTAATAATCCCGGAAGGTCCGTAGGAAAATATGGGACTTGGGCATATGCCCGAAATCAAATTCCAAGGTCCCAAGCCCGAGAAATGAATTTTTAATGAAAATTATTTTTTGAAAAATATATGAGTTTTTAAAAATGTTATATGTTTGAAATTTTATGGTATCAGGCCCGTATCTTGGTTCTGGAGCCATGTACAGGTCTTATATGTGATTTAAGATGAGTTTGTGAAATTTGGTAAGAAACGGACTTGAAATGACGTGAATTAGACCTTATTTGAGAAAAATTGGAAATTTGATGTTCTTAAGTAGTTTCATGCTTTTGATGCTAAATTCATAGTTGTTGATTTTATTTTGGTGATTTGAATGCACGAACAATTTCGTATGATATTTTTGGGTTAGTGTACATGTTTGGTTTGGAACCCCGAGGGCTCGGGTGAGCTTTGGATAGGCCACGGGATGAAATTTGGACTTAGAGTGTTGCAGATTTGAACTGGTGTGTTGCAGGCCTGCAGGCTTCGCATTTAAGAAGCCTGGCTCGCAAATGCGAAGGCTATGTCGCAAATGTGAAATAGCCTAGGCCATCACTTCCTCGCAAATGTGAACCATTCATCGCAAGTGTGATGTCCCTTGCTGTGGCAAGTCGTCGCAATTGCGACTCCTCTATCGCAAATGCGTCTTCGCAATTGCGACAGGTCTATTGCAAATGCGAAGAAGACCTAAAAAATGGCTTGGTCGCAAATGCAACATTTTTCTCGCAAATCTGAGCTTAGCAGACTTCTGGGTCATCAGAGACTTGTAAATCCACACTTAGACGCATTTTTTGCCATTTTTCATATCTTCTTAAAACATAAACACTCTAGGGCGATTTTTCAAAGGCAACATCTTCTCCAAATCAATTGTAAGTCATTTCTAACTAGTTTTATTCAATCCATAACATCTTTTCACATGATTCCAACTCAAAATCAATGATTTTCATGGGGAAATTGGGTGTTTTGGGTAGAACCCAAGTTTTTCAAATTTTGGGGATTTGGACCTCGATTTAAGGTCTGATTTCAAAATAAATTATATGTTTTAGTTCGTGAGTGAATGGGTATTTGGATTTTGGTTCGAACCTCGGGTTTTGACCATGTGGGCCTGGGGTTAATTTTTGAATTTTGGGGAAAAACTTTAGAAAACTTATTTCCATGCATTAGAATTGATTCATTTAGAATTTATTGATATAATTAAGTAACTTCTGGCTAGATACGAGCAAATTGGCGGTGGAATTAAAAGGTAAAGCGATAGTTGAGGCTTGAATTGTGTGCGAGATATCGAGGTAAGTGTTTGGTCTAACCTTAGCTTGATGGATTAGGAGTCGTGTCTTATTTGCTATGTGTTATTTGTTGAGTACGATGTATAGGCATGGTGACGAGTATCTATACATTGATGTCAAGCATGCCCGTGAGTCTTATTTTTTCATTAATGTGACTCCATTGTATTGTTCATGTTTAATGTGGTGATTGCTATTGTTGAGCAAGGTTTGTGGAAAGAATATTGGTATTTGTGTATTGAAGAGCATTGGCTCAAGTAGCAAAGTCATTTGTGAAAGTATAATTGGCAGTTGAACCTTATAGAGCATTGGCTCAAATTGTGAATCAAGTTGTTAGATAAATCTAAAAATGAGAAAAGTTTATAGTATTGATCCCTTGCCAGGACGTTGTTGCTTTTAATGTTGTTCCCTTTTCGGGATTTTATTGTGACTCATTTATTCCTTGACTTTATTGTTTATGTTTGTTGTTTGGGTGAGGAAGAGTGTAAAACACGAAGAGTGATGTCGTGCATTGTTTTGGTGAGAAAGTGTTAAAGCACGAAGGGTGATGCCGTGTACTATTTTGTGAGAAAGAGTTTAAAGCACGAATAGTGATGTCGTGCCACACGATGTACCATTCTGTGCCGATTATATTGATTTTATGGTGAGGATGAGAGTAAAAGCACGAAGGGTGATGCCGTGCAGTTTATATTTTATGGTGAGGATGAGAGTAAAAGCACGAAGGGTGATGTCGTGCACCTGTTTAGTTTTGATTCTTGTTCATAATTGAATTGTGGTGTTCTGGATATTTAATTGTTGTACTCCTATTGCTATTTGATATTTCCCCGCAGCATGTTTCCCCCTCCCATCCTTGACTATATATTTCTGCTTCTGTTTTCTGTTGTACATTATTTATCTACACAGGTTTATTTGGTAGTCTGGTCCTAGCCTCATTACTACTTCATCGGGGTTAGGCTAGGCACTTACCAGTACATGGGTCGGTTGTGCTGATACTACACTCTGCACTCTTTTGTGCAGATCTCAGTGCTGTAGACTTCGAACCGTAGTGAGATTGTTTTTTCTTGTTCATCAGGCGACCCGAGGTGGTCCTGCAGACATCCGCAGGCCTTGGCGTCTCCTTCTATTTACTATTCCTGTTTCTTTCATGTATTTCCAGAGATAGGTGTTGTATTTATTTTTTTTAGACCTTTATTTATAGTACTCCTAGTCAGTTTGTGAAGTTATGACACCAGTCTTGTGTAGATTTGTTATGGATTGGTATTAGCAGTATTATTAAAAATTTACAATGCAGTCTTCCGCTTATTCAATTCTGTTGTTATCTAATTGTTGGCTCTTAACTGTTAACGAATTTAAAAATGGAAATAAGACAAATAACTCAGTTGATTGGCTTGAATAGCTTTCACTAGTAGGTACCATCGCGACTCCCGAGGGTAAAAAATCCGAGTCGTGACACGTATAAATAGAAATAAAAATAAAAACAGAATTTAATCCTAGCCCACTGAATTTATAATATTTTCTTAAGGAACTAAATCCCCTCCTAGTACTGAAGGTTGTGGATGATTTTCTCCCAGGATAGAACGAATTACACACTGGTGTAGCGGTACTTCAAACCCCAGTGTTTCAGCGAATACAAAGATCAGTACTAAATACACTTATTGTTGCTTTCTTAGTAGTTAAAACAATGCAGAAGAAAGCAGGAGAAGTCAAAAATTCGTATGAAAAATCTGAGAGAATGGACAATTTATTTATAGCCCCAACCTGTTGAGTTCAAACGAAGAGAGGTCAGTTCCGTAAAATGACCATAACGTAAATGATCATTTACGCAAATTAAAACTGACAGAGGAAACATTTTCCTTTTCAAAAAACGGAAGGGCAGAGTCAATGAAACGGATAATTTGGATTATTAATTTTCCATGACAAACACGGATATTATGTTAATATTTACTATTAACAAATAAATTTGGTCCAAAAAATTAATCAATCAATTGATCGAATCCAAATCTGAAGCCAAGTCGAGCGAGTGAGCGATGACGGGCGCGAGGCTTGCCTTCTTGTTAACTCTTTAGGAGCTAAAAGAAGAGTAATTATATATATACCCATCAAAAACCTTTTCTTTTTCTAATATGGGACAATGTCCCATTGTTAGGAGGGAAACTTAAAACTTTTATTTTCTCTCCATTTCCCATTCACCCTCTTTTAAGCTTATTTTAGCTTTAAAAACTCCACAATCCCCCACATGAATGGGGAATGGCTATATCACGAAAATATGCATGAAAAAACTCTGTGATTCGCAAGCAAGAATTAATCACATCTGGATAAGTAGGTTTCCCGTTGAACTTTCTGTAGTGAACTTATGTCGGATATACTCGGTCAATCGGTAGATTTGATATCTTTGAACCATCGAACTTTAGTATATACCGAGACAACCATAAGTCACAAAATCAACCCTTAACCGTCTTTGGTTCTCATTGTTGTGTTTGTTTAAGCCATGAACACCACCTGGTTTCATAAGCGCGTAGAGAACTGGCCTTACAAAATTCTCCTTGAAGCGGCTAACACTTCACACTTACATAAGTGATTCCTAAGTGTGTCATCCCATAGATACACTATTTGATATACCCATATCAAATTTAGAAATCATTAAAAAGCATTAATGCTTTATCCTTGGTACTGAACATTGTCTCATCACGAGAATTGACCAAAATTATAGTTGACAATGTTGAAGCGTCATAAATGACTTTGTTTGATCTCCTTGAACCTAGATCATGTGATCTCCTATCTTCTTGGTAGAGTTACCTCCACAATGACTTGTTCTCGGCCGTAGTCTCATTCTCC
This sequence comes from Nicotiana glauca, assembly GCA_026770625.1. Lineage (NCBI taxonomy): Eukaryota > Viridiplantae > Streptophyta > Magnoliopsida > Solanales > Solanaceae > Nicotiana > Nicotiana glauca. Next base: position 25,555 of record MU752139.1, on the reverse strand, counting down.
TTGATGATTCTTCAACTACCTTTCTAGTTAGTTCTTTTGTATGTGGATCCAACACATTATCACTTGACTTTACGTAGTCAATCGTGATAATTCCTCTAGAGAGCAATTGCCTGACAGTTTTATGTGTTCGTCGTATATGACGAGATTTACCGTTATACATAATGCTCCCAGCCCTTCCAATTGCCGCTTGACTATCACAATGTATGCATATTGGTACCAACGATTTGGGCCAAAATGGAATGTCTTTCAAGAAATTTCGGAGCCATTCAGCTTCTTCGTCGGCTTTATCTAAGGCTATGAACTCAACCTCCATTGTGGAGCGGGCAATAAAATTTTATTTGGATGACTTCCAAAATACCGCTCCTCTACCAATAGTGAGTACATATCCACTTGTGGACTTAGAATCAGTTGAACTGGTAATCCAATTTGCATCACAGTATCCCTCAATCACCATAGGAGATTTACTGTAGTGCAAAGCAAAGTCCTGGTATATTCTAAGTATCCCAAATCTTGTTTCATTACCATCCAATGAGATTGACCTGGATTGATCATGCATCGAATCAATTTATTTATAGCACAAGCTATATCTGGTCATGTACAATTCATGATATACATTAAGCATCCCAACACACGAGCATAATCCAATTGTATGCTTTGGTCTTTGTTCTTTGATAATGCAAGATTCACGTCAATTGGAGTCTTTGCAACTTTAAACCTTGAGTGCTTGAATTTTTAAAGTATTGTTTTAATATAATGAGATTGTGACAATGCCATACCTTGAGGAGTCTTATGGATCTTAATCCCCAGAATTAAATCAGCAACTCCCAAGTCATTCATATCAAACTTTCTAGTTAGCTTACACTTAGTCGCATTTATATTGGAAATGTCATTACTCAATATCAGCATATCATCCACATATAAGCAAACAATGACTGTGTGATTTGGAACATTTTTAATATACACAAATTTAACCCATTCATTTATCTTAAAACAATTTGACAATATTGTTTGGTCAAATTTCGCATGCCATTTCTTGGGTGCTTATTTTAGTCCGTAAAGGGACTTAACAAATCTGTATACCTTTGTTTCTATACCTGGAACTACAAACCCTTCGGGTTGTTCCATGTATATTTATTCCTCCAAATCTCCATTCAAGAAGGTCGTCTTAACGTCCATTTGATGAATTTCAAGACCACAAACTGCACTAATGCTACTAATATTTGTATGGACGTAATTCTTATAACTGGAGAGTATGTATCAAAATAGTGAAGACCTTTTCGTTGTCTATACCCTTTGACTACAAGTCTTGCCTTATATTTATCAACATTGCCATCATCATTTATTTTCCTCTTAAAAATCCATTTAGAATCCAAAGGTTTATTTCCAAAAGGAAGATCAACCAATTCCCATGTATGGTTGATCAATATGGATTCAATTTCACTATTGACATCCTCTTTCCAACACAATGATTCCGAAGAAGACATAGCTTCTTTAAATGTATGAGGCTCATTTTCCAATAAGAAGTTACGAAATCTAGTCCAAATGAAGTAGACGTTCTTTGACGTTTACTATGTCTTGGATCCTCCTGATTAAATGTACTTTCTTTTGTTTCTTCCCGAGGTCATTTAGATCCTTCACTAATCGACTCATATTTCTTTTTTTATGAATAT
>MU752139.1:10481-22172 GCA_026770625.1 Nicotiana glauca | reverse complement strand
TTTCATATGAAATAGATTGTATTCTTCTATCGCGTACTCGATTTAGTATCCGGTTAGCCATAAGAACGGTTCCCCCCCCCCCACAAGTTCTATAGCAAACCAGAACTTATCAACAATGCGTTCATCATCTCATTTAATGAATGATTCTTTTTTTCCTCAATCTCATTAGATCGGGGCATGCAAGGGGCTGTTGTTTGATGAATAACTCCATATTCTAAACATATTTCTTCAAAAGGAGATTCATATTCACCACCCATATCACTTCTTATCATTTTTCTTTTCTTGTTAAGTTGCATTTCAACTTCATTTTTATATTGCCTGAATGCGTCCATTGCTTTATATTTACTATTAAGTAAGTAAACATAGCAATATCGAGTATTGTCGTCAATAAAAATTATAAAATACTTCTTTCCACCGCGAGATGGTATTGACTTCATGTCGTAAATATCTATGTGAATTAAGTCTAAAGGATTTGAATTATTTTCAACTTGTTAGATATAGTTTTAATAATGCAAAATAATATACCTATGTAAGAAATCCATTACAAGGAAGTCAAGACTGCTGAAGTCAATTCTGATGAATAAGGAAAGCAAACAATCAGCAAAAATTATGATGCAATTATCGGATCTAGGCACCTAAAGAAAGGAACAGCAAATCTGGAAGGAATCCCATCAGTAAATCACTCAACAAAGAATATCAATCAGTTGCGTTGAAGAATCAAGCAAGCCTAAAGTTAAGGCACACATCAAGGGAAGCAATCAGGAAGTTCGAAGATTCGATAGTGATTGGTACGTGACTAATTTTTGAAGAACCAACAATTAAGGCACAAATCTTCATTCCTTACAAACTGCTGAAGGAAGGAAATCAAAGTGAAGCAACGGCTAGTTACCTTATTCTTGGAAAGAATCAATCTCTTTCCAAGTATCAAATATCTTGGGTTGCCAAGCTTCAATTTTCATCAAAGTATTTATACCCAGTCTTAGACCTTATCAAACATACTTTGATCACACCAAAAAATTCTCTCTTTATTCTACTGCAAACAACATTGAAGTTCTCTAAGATCTGATGTATAACAAGTTAGAAAAAAAGGAGAGTATAACACTGGTGAGGCATTGTATCAAAAAGAAAAAAATGAGTGTTAGAGGAACTGAAGTATCAAGTCATTTCCACTGTACTCGGAGAAATACATTATTAAAGAGAACTCTTTTGCAACCCACGGGGACTGGACTAGGATTCACATTGAATCCGAACCAGTATAAAAATTTCGGTATCTTTAATTTCTGAATTTACTTTATGCAATTTCCTTTCTGATATTACAATTGTTGAACTGCTATATTCAGTCGACTATTTGTTAAATTAGTCAACTAATAATTCGATAAGTTTAAAAATATACAATTCACTCCCCCCCTCTTGTACTTTCAATTGGTATCAGAGCAAGACTCACATACTTCTTTTGCTTAACAGCTTGTGAGAAAAGATCATGACAAATCAAGTTATCATAGGAGCTCTCTTCTAGGAAGGAACTTCACAAGTTAGACCACCATACTTCAATGGACAATATTTCTCCCATTGGAAAGTGAAAATGGAGATCTTTACCAAGGCATATGACGTCAAAGTTTGGAGAGTTATCAAAAAGGGAAATTATCCCTTGCCTGAAGTCACTCCACCACTTGTTGATCCTAAAGATGTTGATTCATACACAAAAGAGCAATTGGAAGTGGTACAACTTAACAACAAATCAAGAAATCTACTTCATAATGCCATAAGTGGTGAAGAATATAAGAAAATCTCAAGCTGTGATACAGCCAAAGAAATGTAGGACAAACTTGAAGTCACATATGAAGGAACTAGCAAGGTAAAGGAAACACATATTAATATGCTAGTTCACGATTACGAACTTTTCTTAATGAAAGTAGGAGAATCCATTAAAGAGATTTTTGCCAGATTTAGCAAAATACTTAGCTATCTAAAGGCGTTTGACAAAACTTATACCAGCAGTGATCAAGTTAGGAAAATTCTAAGAAGTTTGCCAACCACCTGGCAGACCAAAGTAGTCATACTGAAATCTCAAGATCTAAACAAAATGTCCTATGATGAAGTAAGTGGAGAACTCATAACGTTCGAAAGGACGCACCTAAAGAAGACTATCCAAGAAGAGAAAAAGAAAATAGTTTAATTCAAGGCTTCAACTGAAACCACTGAAAATGAAATTGACGATAATCCCGAAGGTTTACAAGAAGAAATCGCTATGATGTCAAGAAACATGGATGGACTAATGAGAAGATTCTGGAATACAAAGAAAGGAAGAACTCCACCAAGACGATCCAGGCAATTCAATGAACAGGATAAGAATGATGGAAAGTGCTACAAATGTGGAAAATTTGGGCATATTCAAGCAAAATGTCCAGAACTAAAAAGAAATATCTCTAGAGGCTTCAATAAGAACAAATCCTTCGGAAGTTGGAGTGATGAAGACACCTCAAATCATGAATAAATAGCAAATCTTTGCTTCATGACAATCTTGGAAAATGAAATGAACAAATCCTCAGGATGCTGGACAGATGAGGACAATTCAGATGAAGAAAATGAAAATTGGTTCATGGCACGAGGTGAAACAAGTGAGGTAATATCTTATAACTTTGAAAGATGCAATGAATTGCAGGATATTCTTGATGCAACTTTAAAGGAGTCTCAAAAAATGATGAATGAACTTAAGAGACTCACTAAAGAAGTTAAAGATCGGAAACTCAACCATGAAGTATGTGAAATCGAAAAGGAAGTACTTCAAGAAGAGTTTGAGGAATTGCAAATGCAACTCAATGGCATGCGCAAGTCCACCAGTCATAGTTCTGTAAGTCAAACCAGACGACTTATAAGTCAACTGGAAAAATACCAACTAGAACCAAGTCGACTAGTAATAACACTACTGAAAGACCTAAAAGTAGGTCAGAGGTTATATGTCATTACTGTGACAAGAGTGGTCATAAGTATTCTTTTTGTCGCTTTCGTAAAGAAAACCTTTCAGGATGGGTTTGAAAACCAAAAACTAACTCTGAATCTAGCAATACTAACCTACCAGGACCCAGGCAAGCTTTGGTACCTAAAAGAAAGTGATCACTTTATTTTGCAGGAACACCACAGAATAAGTCGCAAGAGAAAATGGTATCTAGACAGTGCGTGTTCCAGTCATACGACAGGTGACAAAACCTATTCAAAGAAGTCAAAAAAATTGATGGAGGAAGTGTTAAATTCAGGGATGACTCAAAAGGCAAAATAGTTGGTACTGGAAAAAATCCCTTTAACAACAACTGTGACATCACTAAAGTGTATCTGGTTGATGGCCTCAACTATAATCTCTTGAGCATAAGTCAACTTTGTGACTCACGATATGAGGTAAATTTTAAAAAAATAAGATGTGCCATTGAAGACGAATCAGGTAAAATAGTTCTTCCCGGAAAAAGGTATGGAAATGTTTATATTCTTGATAGCTTTGAAAAAATAAGTGGGTCATATCTGCTTATCCTTTATGTCTGATGATCCATGGTTGTGGAATAGGAAACTTGGTCATGCTAGCATGCATTTGATAATATGAGTTAGTTATTGGTCTTCCCAAATTGAATTTCTCTAGAACTCATATATGTGATACATGTCAAATGGGTAAGCAAACCAGAAACTCTTTTAAAAATAAGGATTTTGTATCTACCTCAAAACCTTTGCAACTACTCCACATGGATTTATTTGGGCCCACTCGAACTGCTATCATAGGAAGAAAAAGATATGCTTTTGTTATTATAGATAATTTTTCATGTTTCACTTGGGTAATTTTCTTATCTCATAAGGATGAAGCATTAAGAAATTTTGAAGTTTTCTATAAGAAGGCTGAAAGAGAGAAGGGATATCTTATTTCAACAATTCAGAGCTATCATGGTGGAGAATTTGAAAGCAGAGCATTTGAAGAATTCTACAATAATCAAGGATACACACATAATTTCTCTGCACCATGCTCACCACAACAGAATGGAGTTGTGGAACAAAAAAACAGAACTCTCCAAGATATGGCAAGAACCATGTTGCTAGATCATTTATTGCTAAATCACTTCTGGGCATAAGGCGTGAGCACAGTGTGTCATATTCTAAATCGATGTCTCATAAGGCCCATTCTGAAGAAGACCCGGTATGAACTATGGAAAGGTAAACGTCCCAATATCAACTACTTTCATCCCTTCAGAAGCAAATGTTTTGTTCACAATAATGCTAAGGACAATCTTGGAAAATTCGATCCAAGAAGTGATTAAGGTATTTTTCTAGGCTATTCCTTAAAGAGTAGAGCTTTTAGAGTATATAATAAATGCACATTATGTGTGGAAGAATCAGTCCATGTTATATTTGATGAAAATAATCCATTGGTCGAGAAAGGAGTTACTTCAGATAATGAAGATCAAGCTCAAGAAATTCAGGAGACAATCAAACCTCAAGAGCCGACTGACACATCTGCAGCAACAAAGTCAACTGGTGAAGAAAGTATTAATGTACCAGATCAACCAATGAAGTGGACTGGCAATATAGTTCATCCAAATGAATGGAAAAGCGAACCTGAATATCCTCAAAAGTTTATTATAGGGGATCCATATGAAGAAATGGAAACAAGGGGAGCTCTCAAAATAAGGAAAATGTTGCATTAATCTCTTAGATTTAGCCAAAAAAGATAGAGGAAGCACTAAGAGACTCAAGTTTGGTTCAAGCTATGCAAGAACATCTAGATTAGTTTCGTAAGAATCAAGTGTGGAGTCTGATATCCAAACCTGAAAATGTCTTTGGAATCGGAACCAAGTGGTTCTTCAGAAATAAATTTAATGAGCATGGAAAAGTCATAAGAAATAAAGCCATACTGGTTGATTAGGGGTACTCACAACAAAAAGGAGTCAACTACGATGAAACCTTCGCTCCAGTAGCGCGTTTGGAATCCATACGAATTCTTCTGGCATATGCATCTTTTAAAGGGTTAAAATTATTTTAAATGGATGTTAAAAGTGCCTTCTTGAATAGATTCATTGAATAAGAAGTTTATGTAAAACAACCTCATGGGTTCGTAAACTCAGAATTCCCATATCATGTATACAAGCTCTCTAAGGCGTTGTACGGACTAAAGTAAGCCCCGCGTGCTTGGTATGATAGACTGAGCTCATTCCTTATTGATCATGGCTTCACAAAAGGTAAAATCGACACTACCCTATTTATTAAAATATTATTAGAAGGTAAGCTCATCATTCAGATCTATGTTGATGATATTTTATTTGGTAGTGATAACCCTCTTATGTGCAAGGAATTTTCTAATCTCATACAAAGCGAATTTGAAATGAGTATGATGGGTGAGCTAACATTCTTTCTTGGACTACAAATTCAACAAACTGAAGAAGGAACCTTCAGATGTCAGACAAAATACAGAAAAGAACTGATTCAAAATTTTGGTTTGAGCAATGCAAAATCAATTGGCACATCAATGAGTCCTTCCACAAACCTAGACAAAGATGAGCAGGGAATTCCCATTGATAAAACTAAATATCGTGGAATGATTGGATCATTACTATATCTGACAGCAAGTTGACCGGACATTATGTTCAGTGTGTGTAAATGTGCCAGATTTCAGTCAGCTCCCAAGAAATCACACCTTACCGCAGTAAAAAGAATCATTCTCTACCTTATTGGGACTGTGTCTCACAGACTATGGTATCCTCATTCTACCTCTTTTAAATTAGAAGGTATTTCAGATACAGGCCTTGTGGGTGATAAGGATGATAGGAAAAGCACAAGCGGCAAATGTCAATTACTGGGAAAGGCTTTAATATCCTGGAACAGTAAAAAAACAAGCTTCAGTTGCGCTATCCACTACTGAAGCTGAATACATTGCTATAGGACAATGTTGCACACAACTATTATGGATGTCTCATCAACTGGGTGATTATGAACTGTTCTTTAAGCCTATTCAAATTTCTGTGATAATTCTAATGCTATTTGTCTTTCAAAAAATCATGTGCATCACTCGATAGCAAAGCATATAGATATCAAGCATCACTTCATTAAAGATCATGTTCTTAAGTGTGATATTGAAATATTTTTTGTTGGAACCACTGATAAGCTAGCTGATAATTTTACTAAACCTCTATTAGAGGAGAGATTTTATGAATTAAGAGATTTACTTGGCATTACGTGCTTTACTAGAAAGCTTTAGGACCTATATGTATTATTCTGATTTTATAGGGTAATGGTTGTCCTTCACTCATGAATTAATTACTCTCCATCTCTTTTCCCTCTCTTTTCTTTTCCTTCACATCAGTTTGTCGTTCAAAGTATGGAAAACCAATCATCGCATCCCTTTAACTAATAACTTTTCTTTTTCTGTACCCAACCGCCAAAAATCTCTTCTTAAAGAAGAAAACCCTTTTCAATCACTCTCATCCTCATCCTCTATCCTAACTTCCGATCAAGCTCTTCCCTTTCAATGGCTAAGAACCCTAAAAATCCCTCGGCCTCTACCAGAAAAGCACCCATTCCAAAGCCAAACATCCAACTACTCCTCCAGAATAGGTAGACCTAGGGTCTGATCGCTGCCTCTTCTCAGGGTGACTTCTCTGAACACTCTCCACTCCTTGGAGAAAAATCTTCTGGTAAGCGACCTATGGAAGCACCCCGTATTTTGTCTACCCCAAAGAAATCAAGGGTTGATTTCTCTGTCTCTCTTATATCTGACCTAAATTTCTGGGATTCTCCAAATAAAGATCTCTTTATTGCTTTGAAAGATAAACCCATTGCCCATGGAAATGTTGTCGACCTTGACGACATGGAAGCCCTTAATTGCAAAGTCAAGGATCTCTTCCTTTATCAAGATTGGGCTAAGTTCTTCTCTATTCCTCTGCCCAAAGTATATGAACCCCTAGTTAAAATGTTTTATGCAAATCTTCATCCTAGCAAGCCTAATAGGTTAGAATCTCTAGTATTAGGCAAATGCATTGTTCTTGACTGTGCCCTGTTTGATTCTCTCTTTCAGTGTCGTTGCTCTAGTTTTCCTACTCTGTTTAAAAATACATGTCCTGATAACTTTGAAATCTCCTTTGGCCAAGCCAAACAATGTATAGTTGAGAGTCTCTCAGATCCCCTTCCAGACCAACTAGGTCCAAGTGATGTTAGCTTCGAAACTAGGGTTCTGGCCCATATTGTGGCAACAACTTTGCTTCCTCACACTGGTTCCTTTTCAACCTTCTCCCAATGAGACACGTTATTTGTCTATTGCCTTGTCACCAAACTCAAAATCAAGCTTTCCTCTTGGGTTATCAATTTCATGATCGTGAGTGCTGAAGATCCCACCGGTCTTCCCTATGGTATGGCAATCACTCACATTCTAGAAGTTCACCAAATCTACTAATCTAGCTATCCCTTCATCACTATCTCCAAGTCCTACAACTCTAGATCCTTTGCTAGTATGGGATATGTGAGTGTGGAAGGTTTCTGGGTTAAGAAGCACGAGAATGAAGCAAAACATGTCCCTGTAGAGCCCAAACCCTCACCCTCTGTTCCTCATTCCAGTCCTAACAATCCTGATCTTGGTGAAACACTTCGTGCCATCAACTCTCAACTCTCTAAAATCAAAAGTCTTCTCATAACCACTCAGTCTACTGTTGGTGATATTCATGCTATTTCCAAGGAAACAGGGTCTGATGTGTCCAAAATTAGAGTTGATGTTCTCAAGGTTAGGGAGAATGTTGTCAAAGCTTTCAGGGATATTCATGATAGGTTTGATGGAGAGATCATCTCAGCCAATGCGTGCTTTGAACAGTTGAAGGAGGCTATCTCCAACACCCTTACATACTTTTTGCGCCGCTAATATGGATGTTTTAAGACAATTTCTTTTGCTCTTCTGGTTTTTTGGCTGTGTTTTTAGCCTTTAGATAATTTTTATTTTTTGTTTCTCTATGGATGATATTTATAACTCCTTATATGCTATATATTATGTTTATCTAATGTCATGTTCCCTCTTTGCTGATGCCAAAAAGGGGGAGAAAGTATAGGTTCTATTTTACAGGTACAGTAGTTGACTCTATCATAGACAAGCCAACTACATACATTGAGGGGGAGCATCAAAGAAAGTATAGGTTATACTTGTACAGGTACAAAAGTCGACTCTATCACAGACGAGTGAACCGCATACTTTGAGGGGGAGCGTCAAGGACCAGTCACCTGCATACATTAAGGGGGAGTAAACCAGAGGGAAGTCGACTGGTGTTTAAATTTATATTATTTTCTCATCATCAAAAAGGGGGATATTGTTAGATATAGTTTTAATAATGCAAAATAATATACCTATATAGGAAATCCATTACAAGGAAGTCAAGACTGCTAGACTCAATTCTATGAATAAGGAAAGCAAACAATCAGCAAAGATTACGATGCAATTAGCGGATCTGGGCACCTAAGGAAAGCAACTGCAAATATGGAAGGAATCCCATCAATAAATCAATCAACAAAGAATATCAATCAGCTGTGTTGGAGAATCAAGCAAGCCTAAAGTTAAGGCACACATCAAGGGCAGCAATCCAGAAGTTGGAAGATTCGATAGCGATTGGTACGCGACTAATTTTGGAAGAACCAAAAATTAAGGCGTAAATCTTCATTCCTTACAAACTGCTGAAGGAAGGAAATCAAAGTAAAGCAACGGCTAGTTACCTTTTTCTTGGAAAGAATCAATCTCTTTCCAAGGATCAAATCTCTTGGGTTGCCAAGCCTCAATCTTCATCAAAGTATTTATACTCAGTCTTAGACCTTAATCAAATATACTTTGATCATACCAAAAAATCCTCTCTTTATTCTACTGTAAACAAACATTGTAGTTCTCTAAGATCTGTTGTGTAACAAGTTAGAGAAAAAGGAGAGTATAACACTGGTGAGGCATTGTATCAAAAAGAAAAAAATGAGTGTTAGAGGAACTATAGTATCAATTCATTTCCACTATACTCGGAGAAATAAATTTACTAAAGAGAACTCCCTTGCAACCTAAGGGGACTGGACTAGCATTCACATTGAATCTGAACCAGTATAAAAATTCTGGTGTCTTTAATTTCTGTATTTACTTTCTGTAATTTTCTTTCTGATGTTGCAACTATTGAACTGCTATATTCAGTCAACTATTTGTTAAATTAGACAACTAATAATTCGATAAGTTTAAAAATATACAATCCACCCACCCCTCCCCCCTCTTGCACTTTCACAACTGACTTATAAGGATGTAACATACTTCGATTCCACACATATTTGACATTTTGATTTGTCACATTCAATCTTAGGCAATACTTTCAAGTTAATCTTTTCTGCAAGGTTCTATAATTGACATGAACCAAATATATATGCCATAAATAATTTGACTCAAGAAAGTAAGAAGAAGCTGAAATTTTATTATTCTCAGTGACCATTACATTCAGCTTGAAAATGCCCTCAGTGAGGTAACCTTTTCCTACAAACCTTTCATTCTTACTTATTACAACCTTATCAAATACAAATACACATTTAAACCCATTCTTAATTAGAAGTCCAGTAGAGACTAACTTTTTCCTAATCTCGGGAACATGAAGGACATTGTTCAGAGTCAGCACCTTGCGAGAAGTCATTTTCAGAATTATCTTTCCACATCCTACAATTTTGGCCCTTGCAGAATTTCCTATAGAAGGCGTCTTTCCGCGTCCAATGAGAGCACATGTAGAAAATGCTTCTCTAACGGCACAAACTTGGTGAGTGGATCCAGAATCAATCCACCACTCCTTAGGATTTTCCACCAGGTTGCATTCAGAAAGCATAGCACACAAATCATCAATATCTTCGTGCTTTTCAACCATGTTTGCTCTACCCTTCTTCTTGTCTTTCTTTGGAGCACGACAATCTGTAGATTTTGTCCACCTTTCCCAAAGTAATAGCAATTTTTGTTGAACTACTTCTTGCTTAGGTTGCTTTTCGGTCCAGAGGCCTTCTTCCACTATCTATTATCTTGAGGTGTCACGACCCAAAATCCACTAAGGGTCATGGTGGCACCGGACACCTCTGTCAGGCAAGCCAACTAAATTATCAATTGAATTCTCTTTTAATACCTTTGAAAATATAGGATTTTTCCTTCCATTTTTCATCATTAAGACAATCTCTACTTCAATTCAAATTAAGTAATAACTACTAGTACACATCTTTCAAAAACCATCCCAGAACCCGGTGTCACAAGTGAATGAGCATCTATTAATAAGAAAAATAAAATACAACATCTGTACAAAATACAGTGGATAAGGATTAAATATAAAAATGCTGAATGGAACTACACTAGTTGCGGGTCGCCTCGAACAATACAGCTCACCTAGTCCCAGAATCATCCGCACTGCTACGCCCAGTAGGCCGCTAGAGGTATATATATACCTATGCAACAAAAATGCATAGAAGTGTAGTATGAGTACGTAATCAACGTGTACTCAATGAGTATCTGCCCAATCTCGAAGAAGTAGAGACGAGATGGCCAGCTTCGACACTCACTAGAAATCAACTAACAGTATTCTAGAAATGTGAGTGAAATCATAGATTTATATAATAGTTTTAATTCGCGAAGCCAGAAAACAGGTAAACACCTTCAACAAATAATCAGGGGGTTTCAAGGTTTATTCTTTATTATTTCATCAGTTTATATCAAGCCACAAAGGGTAAATTTCACGTTTAAAAATCCTCAAGCGACAAATAACATATGCAAATTACACCGAGGTAACGGCCCGATCCAACAGAAAAGTTTTCTACAATTTTCATGCCCAAATCCATGTATAAACCTTGTATTTAACTCAAAGCTAGCATAAATTACTTACCTCATGATAAGTGACGAAAATGGCGCCTCAACGCCACTCCCCATCGACTCTAATGGAAGAAAAATGGGGTTCAAATGAACTCAACCCCGAATTTTAAAAACCTCACTGCCACAGTCATTTCCGCACATGCGGACCTTGGACCGCTTCTGCGGTTCCGCAGGTGCGGTCAACAGCCGCTTCTGCGATCCGTCCTGGCCGCCCCCTTTTCGCTTTTGCGATATCCACTTCCGCAGATGCGGTCCCGCTTTTGCGGAGCCTTGACAGCATCTGCGGTCCATGAACCTTCGAACAAATCCGCTTCTACGGGGCCGCTTCTGCGGTCCCATTTCCGCAGAAGCTGTGAGCACGTGATTTTTGCCCCAAGCAAATTATTCCAAAATATATGCAAAAAATGATTTTTGAATTTGTGTGGCAATTTGTTGATAATTGTTAGCTTAATAATAACTCATAAAACAGGTGGAAATACCAGGATTTTTTCTAATTTTTGGAAAACAAAACAAAGAAAATCAAATATCATCTATTTGTATTAATTAGAAAATACCAAAAAATAGAAATTAATTACTCTTTAATTTTAGAAAAATCAGAAAATTAAAAGAAAATACAAGGAAGATACAAGGAAAATAAATAGAAGATAAATTAAATAAAAAATATAGAAAAGAAAAGAATACAAAAATACGAAAATACAAAATTCAAGATACAAATACAATATACAAGACTTGGGCTAAATACAATAATTAGCCCAAGAGATATAATACACTGACCAGGCCCAAAATACAACCAGCCCGGTCTGTCTGACCATAAACCAAACGACACC
>MU752138.1:46315-82404 GCA_026770625.1 Nicotiana glauca | reverse complement strand
AAATTTTAAAGAATATATTTTCAAATCAAATTTAAAGGTTAAGCAATTAATACAATACTCCAAATCATCCCAGAATCCGGTGTCACAAGTGCATGAGCATCTACTGATAAGAGAAATAAAATACAATATCCGTTCGGGATACAGTGGACGGAAAGTAAATACAGTACAAAGGAAGGGACTACTCTAGCTGCGGCCGTCTCGAATGATGCAGCTCACCTAGTCCCAGAATCATCCGTGCTGCTATGCCTAGTAAGCCATTGGAGTCACATATACCTGTGCAACAAAATGCACAGCAAGTGTAGTATGAGTACAAAAATAACGTGTACCCAATGAGTATCCCGCCTAATCCCGAAGGGGTAGAGACAAGATAATCAACTTTGACACTCTCTAGTGGCCTAATAATTATTCATCCTTAATAAATATATTAAACAGTGAATTTATTTTATAAACATGATTTTAATCCAAATAGAGGAAACAAATAAACACATAATTCTTTCATATTTTCCATAGGTCCTATTTATTATTAACCAATAAATCTCGAGCCAGGGTGAGGCAGTGACAACTTAAATAAGTTTAGGACAACAGCACAAACATGCAAAAATCATGCCGAGGTCGACAGCCCGCTCCAACAGAAATATAAATTGTGCACTGCCGAGGTTCAAGCGGCCCGTACCATAGATGCATCTATTTAATCTGCCGAGGAGTTCGGCCTGTTCCAGAAATAAACACATACCCTGCTCGCGAATCATGCATGCGATGCATGTACACATAAGAATACATGCTCAATCAGTCAAATAAGAGCATATCGGGGAATATTTATTCATATAAAACCAATTCTCCTTTAACAATTTTAAGAAATGAAGCTTAATCCCTTTGAAATTTATTTACTAATTTAATGTGATTTAGGCAATTCAAGCCATCAATGGGTTCACAAATAATCCAAGTATAACATGTTTTTGGGTCCTAGACTACTCGGATAATAGCATAATAGTAGCTACGCACGGACTCTCGTCACCTCGTGCATACGTAGCCCCCACAAATAGGAGTACATAACCAATTTAACTCACCTATGGGGTAAATTCCCTCTCACAAGATTAGAAAGGAGACTCACCTCGCTCCGAAAATCCACAACCGTCATTCTACATTCTTCCGAAGGCTCGAACCAACGCAAAATGGTCCAAAACTAGCCAATGGTCATACAAATCCATTCATATAAGCTCTATTAAACTTTACAACCCAATTTGTAACAATTCCTAACCCCGAACGAAAAGTTGACGAAAATTCCCTCGGGCCCACGTGCCCGGAATCCAAAAAATTTCGAAGATAAATATTACCCATAGCCTCACGAACTCAAATATATGATTTTCTCTAAATTCCATACTCAAAATCGTGGTCAAATTCCAAGAATACTAATTTTCTAGGTTTTCCCTCAAACCCCAAGTTTCTACAATTTTCCATGTCTAAATCCATATATAAACCTTGTATATACTCAAAACTAGTAGAAATCACTTACCTCATTCTTAGTGATGAAAATGGCACTCCAAAGTTGCTCCAACATCGGCTCCCGTGAAAGAAATGGAAGTGAAAATGAGCCAAACTTTGATTTTTAAAGAAATCTCTATGTCTCCAGCAATTTCCGCTTCCGCGGACAAATTCCCGCTTCCGCGGTCCTGCATCTGCGGAACATTTCTGCTTCTGCGGTTATGACAGCAACCAGCACTTTTTCGACACGGAAATGAGCATAACTCCCTCGTACGATCTCCAAATTCGACGATTCTTTTAGCTATGGCTCCGAAATTACGATTCGGATCTAATGGTTTAATAAAAACTTAATTTGGAGCTCATTTGCTTAATATGGTACCCCTTTTATGTCCAAATAAATGGCGTTAAAGCATCAAACAAGAGCGCGATACAACCCGAAACACACCCGAGGCCCCCGGGACCCCGACCAATCTCACCAACCTGTCACAAAACACATTACGGACTTGCTCGAGGCCTCAAATCACATCAAACAACGCTAAAATCAAGAATCAACCTCCAATCCAAGCTTTATGAACTTTAGAACTTCCAACTTCTACTTTCGATGCTTAAACATATGAAATCACGTCCGACTGACCTCAAATTTAGCACACAAGTCATATTCGACATTACGGACCTACTCCAAATTTCGGAATTGGATTCCGACCCCGATATCAAAAAGTCCACTTCCGGTCAAACTTCTCAAAAACCTTCAAATTTCTATCTTTAGCCAAATAGCTTCAAAATAAACCACGGACCTCCGAATTCACTTCCGATCGCGCTCCCAACTCCAGATTCACCGTACGGAGCTACTCCTAGTCTCGGAATTCCAAATGGACATCGATAACGTTGAAATGCACTTCAAGCCAAACTTAAGAAATTTCTTCCAAAATGCTAACTTCCACAATAGGCGCCAAAACGCTCCCTGTCCAAAACCCGAACCGGGCATACGCAAGTCCGATATCATCATTCGAACCTGATGCAACCTTCAGATCCCAATTTCGAGGTCGTTTACTCAAAAATCTAATCCTAGTTCATTCTTTCAACTTCAAGCTTCTGAAATGAGAATTTTTATTTAAATTTAACTCCGATCTTTCTGAATTCCATTTCCGACCAGGCGAACAAGTCACAATACCTAAAATGAAGCTGCTCATGGCCTCAGACCGCTTAACGACTTGCTAGGGCTCAAAACGACCGGTCGGGTCGTTATATTCTCTCCCACTTAAACATACGTTCGTCCTCGAATGTGCTGAGAACTATACCAAAGTAGTCTGAAATCACTTTTTAGCACCTCATGTACCTTCCCGTGCTACCACAACTTAGCTGAGCACATCAGCTCGATAAATTCTGAAGATATTCCCTTTTATTCAAACAAATAAGCCTTAGAGCCCGATTCCAACATCCAGAATTCTATACCAGGCCTGTTTCCAACATAAGACCAACAAATCATTCGCCACACGCTGTACCCAACATGACTGCATAACCTTACTGAATTCTTACTTTGCAACACTTAATCCACAGGACCACAATAATATTTTCTGATCAACTTAGCCAACATTCAACGAGTCAGATGTTCCCATTGCACCTCATGACACACGCAAGTCTTACCCTAACTCTTACAATACCGCCACGATGGATGAGATGTTCCAAAATTCATAATCAATTGCCGAGTCAACCAATCATTGAGTCTATACTTCTGACAAGAAACATCACCACATTCTAGATGAAATAATGATCTTTGCTCCTTAATATACTTCATATAATCAGATTGCACTGATCCTAAATCTCAAAATCTCGTCTCACCCAGTATGAACTAATCAGGCAATAAGCCACTCCGAATGTGATCACAAGTCTCATATGACGCCACAATATGCCAATAGGCCACCAATCCGAACACAACACAAACAGGAAATCGAACTCTGTAAGGAATTAACTAACCCCCGC
Source organism: Nicotiana glauca (assembly GCA_026770625.1). Taxonomy (NCBI): domain Eukaryota; kingdom Viridiplantae; phylum Streptophyta; class Magnoliopsida; order Solanales; family Solanaceae; genus Nicotiana; species Nicotiana glauca. Next base: position 78,942 of record MU752138.1, on the reverse strand, counting down.
ACTAATACGGGCTTTCCTTAGAATATAGGAAGCAAAACACACAAAAATAGCATATAGAAAACCAGACTCGACATCACACTATTGCGGCGCGCAACCCGATCCAAATAACAAACCCATGCCGGCGTGCCACCCGTTCCACACGATCTCACATAAGGAGATTGTACTTCGAACTAAATCTGCTCATTACAATAAAAAATATCAAATTTCGATCGCAAGCACGCTAAGTGCATAGTACCATCCTTGAGAAAACTCATAGCTATAGGCTACAAAACTCAAGCACAACTGAGGTACGATACAAGATCTGAATCTCAAGAGCCATTCTGCTCACATAACATCATCGCCATGCGAAACCTTAACACATAAGAATTTACCAAGCCGTCTCACAACTCATACGGCACAATACATCATTACCTGGAATAGCTGATGACAAAATAACACCCCGACTGTTCCTCCATAAGGAACGTCTCACTGAAACGAACACCACTGGCCTAATATAAAACCCTGTTCACATATAAATCCATCCACTGATCTCAAGCCAAATTTTCGATTGCACAAACTTGGCTAATAACCTTTCAAAGGTCCATAGTAACTCCCTTTGCCTCATCACACGTAAGAACAACCATCATAACCGGAGCAACCTCCTCAGTTCATAACCCAATAAACAAAGTTCCCTTCAGGCATAAATTCTCAAATCAATGATATTACCACAATCCTCATACTTGGTTTAAATCTTTAGTCAGTCAAGTGACTACATGTCGCACTTATACAATCTTCCCGTGGGGCAAGCTCCCACAATCTTCCGAGTTAAATAACGGATCTGCACATCTAATCCATCGGACGCACCAACGCTGAAAAGCGATCAAGAATCCTTAACCAGGATGCAAAGCCTCTTTCACAACATATCGATCTCAGGTGACGCTGAAGACACTACCAATTTACTTTAATCATTCAACCCTTTCCTTGCTTATCCGAGCCCGTGACATCCTTGCCAACACCGAACTGCAACCTTGATTCTCACACCAAATTTCCATGCTACTTACTGCACCCAACGTGCCAATATACGATAGAACACGATTTTTATCATAACTCCGAAATCATTAATATTTTAACACTTCATCATATAAGAACTTTGCACTTAACTCACTTCAGGAGAATCATATCACCACACATGCAAATCCCCATAACCGTAGAATATGCAAATCTGCAAGTAGTGATCCAAGCCACCATAGTCCTTCCGGAATCCGCTTCCACTTAACAAGCCATAACAGAAGAATGCCCCTGATAAATCATCAATCACGGCGGCTGACAGACCTCAATCATACACATAACTTGATCACGCGGACCGAACTGATCGTTGGCCCCAACATGCCAATTCAACTATGGCTAATCAATTTTCCTTCTTCCAATTCATCCTTGCTTGCCTTAGAAATAAGACTAACTCCATTAGACACATAACATACTCCATCTACACTCGCCCCGAGTGACCTTGAATCACGAGACCAGGCTATCTCAATTCCCACAAACTATTTCATATCACCCAAATGCTACACCACAAGTCAAAATATCATAGAACATTCTGGGCACCTTCTTATAAGTTGTTACAAAGCTTGATTCTTAACTATACTCATAGGCTCGAAATCATTGAGCACCACACCTACCTTCTAAATCCACTAGGACCATTATTGAGAGCCACCCGCTCTGACTTGGTCCCGAATATAATTCACTCCATAAATCTTATAACTCAAGAATATTCTCTCGGCGAAGCACCCGGCGAAATCACTCTCTCTGAAACCTGTATCTATACTATGCATAAATCTTGAACCTTTTTTCAAGTCCGAAAATGAGCCAATAAGGCCAACCATCGCATGCCTCTAACAATTCATTCGCTCAAATTACCACTTATGGTCTTTTCTCGTAGCTGAAACAACCCATCGATATGCAGATAAACAGAGACCTCACAAGCAATTAACCATGCAACCCAATCTTAGGCGGTGGGACTCTCCCACTTAGCTTGAAGCAATTATTACACAACTTTGGAACTCACCAGAATCCTTTATCTCTTGTTGACATAACCTTATGAAATCATCCGCAATAATTTCTCGGAATCTTCCTGTACATCCCCATCTTTCATGTTTTGAATCATCATCCACATTCGCATGACCGACCTCTTTGTTGGACGACCAATATAACTCCTTGCAGAAGCTTCGCCAACCACGCGACCGCTAATCTGCTCACGGGAGATAACTCGCTTGCGGAAACCACTTCCCAACACCTTCCAAATGCTGCTGCACGGGATACAGTCACTATGATATCAACAACCAAATCTTGAGTCCAAGCTCACTCTCTAGCTGCACCAATTCGTTCACTCCTCGTAGACATCAATTATATGTGCGGCAACACCTTCCCAAATTCAGAGTTGTGCTGCACCCTCCTCCATTTAAAGCAGCTCCTTTCCACCATATCAACCTTCTGTCGCATAATAGCCCATACTTCAAGTCATACCCGCAGACTTCAATCACCAATCAATAAAATCCCCAATTCTATCTAAACTCTCCTTAAGGCGCGCAGTCATACTACTACCAAGCCCGTATGCAACACCCACCACTCTCCCACTTTGGCGGAACTCATCTCCTTAATCGGTCACTCGACCTTACTTCTCATACTTGGCCTTCTAGAAATTTTAAACACCGCCTGACACTTCCTACATGTCTTTCCTCATATTTTGCTGCTCAATTGTTGCCTTAAATAAAACCTATCTTCGTGGCACTTGAACCCACAATAGCTGCTAATCTTTAAGCCTTTCCAAAGGTCATCTTTATCGATCCGTCAACATTAGAAATTCTGATTCGATCTTGAACGACCGCACCATGCGACAACTGACAGTCGTATCTCCAATACTATTTCACAATATCCTGCCATAAAGGCGAATTGTAGCAGGTTATAACATCGACGAACTTGGTACATTCCAATAGGACCACGACACCCCCATCATAGAAGAAAAGCTCCACCACGCTTTCAAATGCCAAGTCTCATTACTTTTACTAGCCCACATCTGACCATTCTTAATCTGACTGCCTTTTCCCCTGCCGGAAATAAAATACTGAATCCCTTGATTACACGCTGAGTAAACCTCTCGTCACATCGTGCGTATGTAGTCCCCATAAATAGGAGCACATAACCAATTTAACTCACCTATGGGGTAAATTCCCCCTCACAAGATTATAAAGGAACTCACCTCGCTCCGAAGATCCATAACCGGCATTCTACATTCTTCTGAAGGCTCGAACCAACGCAAAATGCTCCAAAACTAGCCAATGGTCATACAAATCCATTAGTATAAGCCCAATTAAACTTTACAATCATATTTGTAATAATTCCTAACCCCAAACGAAAAGTTAACGAAAATGTTTTCGGGCCCACGTGCCCAGAATCCAAAATTTTTCGAAGATAAATATTACCCATATCCTTACGAACTCAAATATATGATTTTCTCTAAATTTCATACCCAAAATCGTGGTCAAATTCCAAGAATACTAATTTTCTAGGTTTTCCCTCAAACCCCAAGTTTCTACAATTTTCCATGTATAAATCCATATATTAACCTTGTATATACTCAAAACTAGTAGAAATCACTTACCTCATGCTTGGTGATGAAAATGGCACTCCAAAGTTGCTCCAACATCAGCTCACATGGAAGAAATGAAGTGAAAATGAGCCAAACTTCGATTTTTAAAGAAATCTCTATGTCTCCAGCAATTTCCGCTTCCGCGGACAAATTCCCGCTTCCGCGGTCCCGCTTCTGCGGAACATTTCCGCTTATGCGGTTATGACAGCAACAGGCACTTTCTCGATACGGAAATGAGCATAACTCCCTCATACGATCTCCAAATTCGACGATTCTTTTTGCTATGGCTCCGAAATTACGATACGGATCTAATAGTTCAATAAAAACTTAATTTGGAGCTCATTTGCTTAATATGGTACCCCTTTTAGGTCCAAATAAATGGCGTTAAAGCATCAAACAAGAGCGCGATAAAACCCAAAACACACCCGAGGCCCCCGAGACCCCGACCAATCTCACCAACCTGTCCCAAAACACATTACAGACTTGCTCGAGGCCTCAAATCATATCAAACAACGCTAAAATCAAGAATCAACCTCCAATCCAAGATTTATGAACTTTAGAACGTCCAACTTCTACTTCCGATGCTTAAACCTATTAAATCACGTCTGACTGACCTCAAATTTTGCACACATGCCATATTCGACATTATGGACCTATTACAACTTTCGAAATCGAATTCCGACCTCGATATCAAAAAGTCCACTTCCGGTCAAACTTCTCAAAAACCTTCAAATTTCTATCTTTAGCCAAATGACTTCAAAATAACCTACGGACCTCCAAATTCACTTCCGATCGTGCTCCCAACTCCAGAATCACTGTACGGAACTACTCCCAGTCTCGTAATTCCAAATAGACATCGATAACGCTGAAATGCAGTTCAAGCCAAACTTAAGAAATTTCTTCCAAAATGCTAACTTCCACAATAGGCGCCAAAACGTTCCCGGGTTATCCAAAACCCGAACCGGGCATACGTCCAAGTCCGATATCATCATACGAACCTTATGGAACCTTCAGATCCCGATTCCGAGGTCGTTTACTCAAAAATTCAATCCTAGTTTATTCTTTCAACTTCAAGCTTCTGAAATGAGAATTTTCATTTAAATTTAACTCCGATCTTTCTGAATTCCAATTCCGACCATGGGAGCAAGTCACAATACCTGAAATGAAGCTGCTCATAGCCTCAGACTGCTGAAAGACGCGCTAGGGCTCAAAACGACCGATCGGGTCGTTACAGGTGGTCATAGGGCAAACAAGATACCCCGTCATTCAGGCAGATTCAGTGGTACCTCGTCTGGAGGTTGAGATTCATATGGTAGAGGCCATCTTCCTAGGCCTTTTTAGTCAGCTCTTTAGGTTTCTCATGGTGCTTCAGGTGGCCGTGGTCTTCAGATGCAGTATTTTGATCAGTAGTCCTACAGTACACCACCTACTCCTATCAGTGCACCGCCGCCTTAGTATTTTTGGGGTGGTAAATTAGGTCGTCAGGGTCAGCAGCCACAACAGCCGAGGGCTTGTTACACTTGTGGTGATATGGGTCACATTGCTAGGTTTTGCCCTCGAGCACCGAGTAGCTCTCAGCATCAGGCTTCCCGTCCATGATTTAGGCACTGAGTGTTCCACAGCCCGCCCGGCTATCTAGAGGTGGGGGTAGAGGTGCTAGAGATGGAGGTAGAGGTCCTAGAGGTGGAGCTCAGGCCGCTAGATTTGGAGGCCAGCCATCGGCAGACCATCCCAAAGTTATAGTTTAGGGTGGTGGGGCCCATCATCGATGTTATGCTCTTCCAGCCAGGCCCAAGGCTAAGCCTACAGATGCAGTTATCACAAGTACGATTCTGGTTTGTGATAGAGATGCTTCAGTGTTATTTGATCCAGGTTCTACATACTCATATGTGTCATCTTATTTTGCACCATATCTGGTTCTGCCTAGTGATTCTTTGAGTGCTCCTGTTTATGTGTCTACATCGGTGGGTGATTCTATTATAGTAGATCGAGTCCATCGTGCATGTATAGTTGTGATTGGGGGTCTTGATTCTCGTGTAGATTTGCTTCTTCTGGACATGGTCGATTTCGATGTCATATTAGGGATGGACTGTTATCACCTTAATATGCTATCTTGGACTGTTGTCACACCTCCTTTTTCTACTACACCCCCGAAAGAGGGTGTAATAAAGGGAGTTTTTTCAATTAAAGGACAATCGAAACAGGATTCATTTTATTAGGAATCAGAGTCGCCACTTGGGATAATTAGTGGTGTCCCAAGTCACCGGTTTAAATCCCGAATCGAGGAAAAAGTTTGACTCTGTATACAGTCTGCGAATCAGAAATTCGGGTAAGGAATTCTGTTAACCCGGGAGAAGGTGTTAGGCACTCCCGAGTTCCGTGGTTATAGCATGGTCGCTTTGATCATACTTGGCTTATTAAAATATCTAATTACTGATTTTAGAACCTATGTGCGTTTACTTCTTTTACCGCTTTTAAATAAGAAAAATTATCTTGAAACAGGTTACGCGTACGTATACCCGTTTGCTTAGCACGTCAAAAATTATGTCATGCGAACGTGTCCACAATTAATAACTCTTTATTATTATTAAGAAAAGTCTGGCCAAAGTTGCGCGAACGCATACACCGGTTTTATTTTTTTTAAATCATAATTATGTTACCGGACACATACATAATCACAATTGTGTTTTAAACGGCCATAAAGGATATTCTACGAATATTAGTCATTTTTAATATCTAGGTTATAAAATTAATACGGGGGCCAAGCTATACGAAATGTACCCGTGAGTAACGACACATTCTATTTAGCCTTGTTAGGACTTGGGTCACATGAAATGCACACCCGGATTTGCAACATCTTTATCTTATTATTATTACTATTCAAAATTACAGCGACTAGCAAAGTTCTGATTTTGGCCTCCTATTTAATCAATAAGAAATACGCACACAATGAAACATATGGTATTCAGAGAAAAACAAAACAAAAAATAAATAAATAAGAAACGGCGAGAATAACAAGGCAAATAAAAGCAACCTGAAGCATAGCATTGGCCCTTTAAAACTAAGGGTACCTAATTTAGACTAAGAAAATGGCCAAATATTAACTTGCATTGGAAGAGAAACTGATCACTGTAATTGAGCACTAACAGTATGGACATTGCAAAATATTTTAACAACTGATTCATATGACAATTGACCTCAAACTAATTTAAACTTTAAACTATAGAAATGCTTTCCTATTAAACCGCCTGGCTCAAGCTAGCATAACATAAAACATTCAATTTCAACTAAAATCTACAACCAACACTGTGTGTATTGAGATTCTAATAAACCAACTTGAAAAACTTACTGACTCAAACAAATATAAAAAAATCAATGTCGTGCTTAAAACCATCTCACAGATAATCAAAGAGGGAGAAAGAAACGGACCTCCAAATAGAGTGTTGCATATTAACGAGAATTTCCCAACTTTACAGTTTTATGTTTGGATGCAAAAATTATTACTGCAAACGAGATAGCTGAAGCATGAACCACGGACGCTCGACGGAAGCTCGAAACGATACCGAGAAAGTCGACACTCAAGCTCGAAGATAACGTTCACTCGATTTTAGAACATGTGTGTGGCTGCCGGTTTTAGAGGGGTGCTGAGTGTTGGCTATGGAGATCTGGTGCAGGGCTGTCTGGTTCTGTTTGTCGCGGCTGGAGCTCGTTAATCCGGCGAGCTGCTGGAGCTCATTTCTCCGGCGAGTTTCAGGAAGAAGAAGAAGGAGCAGCGGCATCTAGCGTTTTCAGGTTGCTCGAGGAAGATGAAGAAGCTTCATCCTTTCATGAAAGCGGCTGAAGTTCCTAGGTCTTTAGGGTTGCTGCTAGACACTGAGAGTTGAAGAAGTGAAGAAGGGAGATTCGATTTTTTTTCTTCTACTGCTAAAGAGAACGATCCAACGTTGAGGGTGGGGTATGGTCTATTGTGTATTGAGTTAAAATGAAGAAGAAAGCAGAAAGGTTCTCCTTTGTAGAGAGGTGAGAGTGTTCATTTTATATGCAGGTGGTGAATTGTTGGCCAAGAAAAAGAATGAATGAGATAAGGATCAGAGTCGTGGTCCCCGCCCTAGGGCTGCTTATGGGGTGGATTGGGCGGTTATTTACTCTTAACGGTTTGGCTTATCGGTTATCCACTTTTAAATGTATTAATCCGCTAGACACCCGATAAGGTATCGGGCGGATTGGTATCGGTTTAACTCTTATCGAATGGCTATTGGGCGATTTATCGGCCTAGTAAAATTATCAATGATTCTAGATTTATAAAACTGAAAATAAGTACTAATTATCATTCGTCTCTCCCCCTACCAAATGCTAACGCCCATTCATCTCCTGCTCGCTGGCTCGCTGCCGTCCTAATTGCTTGGGAGCAAGAGGGAAAAGTGACCAACCACCACTTCATCCTTGTAATAGAATGTAGTACCTCCTCTAATTTGGCTTTAATATATCTTCTTAATTATTTTTTAGTGCATGCGAGATTCTTGTAAGTTATCATTTACATATACACTACGGCAAATCATGCATAAGTACGCCATCTGGATAGAATAGTTACAAAATGATGGTTGACTTTAATTTTATAAAGCGAGATGTCTGATAGCAGAAATATAGTACATAGTAAATTGTAGCTTTGCAATGTTAAAGAAACATATAATGGTTTGACCTGATGTTTTAAATTTAATATTCCCCCGTTACCATTTTATATGCATTATTAAGAACATGACTAATTCAAGGGTATTTGTTTTTTCTTTATATTTAATATATATAAATAAAAATAAATTTTATATATATATATATATATATATATATATATATTCTTAACGGGTTAACGGATTAGCCGTTAAGAAAATTGAATAATCCGCCCCAAAACTGATAAGCCGTTAATAAAAAAATTTTAATCCGTTCCCCGTCCGTTAAGCCGTTAAGCCATTACCAGTAAGCCATTAAGCTTCGATTCGATTCGATTTTTGGTTTCGGATCGATTTTGAATACTCCTGCCCGCCCCTCTGCCTGGTGGTTATACACACATGAAAAATCAATATTGTGCAAGTGATCACGTGAGGTGGTAAACTAAGAAAATGAGCAGTCCGTTTTTTAATTTTTGAAGAATATCACTGTTTATGCAAAATGCCAAAACTGAAAATCAACAAAAGGAATCTATGGCATGTGGTCTGTTTACCATTTGGAATGACATGGCAACGAATTTTTATTAATAAAATAAAGATTTACCGTATTAGGTAAAATTACTATACTTAAACCTCTAATTTAAAATTTGTACTAAACTAGATATATTACCCTTTTCTTTTTGTATTTTATTTTTTTTTTGAAACTTTTCTTTCTTTGTAAATGAAAAATAAAACTAATACTCTAAAATATATAATATTTTTTTGTAATTTTTATTTTTTTGTGATAAAAATAAAGTAAAAGAGTAAAAATTAGTTGAAAAAACTATATTAGGCCTAAATTAAATATTTACGCACTAATTATAAAAAATCTTGGGGAGGGTCAAAAATCACATGTCTACAACTGTCATGCCAAGACTGTGACATTAGCCTTGCCAGGTTCGCCCCGATTAGAGTGGAGAGGAACTTTTGGTCATACTACCCGTAGAATTATATCCTATGTGAAGGCTCGTCGTATGGTCAAGAAGGGGTGTTTGGCCTATTTGGCCTATGTTCGTGATTCTTGAGCTGAGGTTCCTTCTATTGAGTCTGTGTCCATTGTCTGTGAGTTTCCTGAGGTATTTCCTTCAGACCTGCCGGGTATGCCACTCGACAGGGATATTGACTTTTGCATTGATTTAGCTTCGGGCACTCAGCTCATTTCTATTATGACGTATCGTATGGCCCCGCTTGAGTTGAAAGAGTTGAAGGAGCAGTTGCAACACTTGCTTGAAAAGGGTTTCATTAGGCCAGTATTTCGCCTTGGGGTGCGTCGTTGTTGTTTGTTAAGAAGAAGGATGGATCGATGTGAATGTGTATAGATTACCAGTAATTGAACAAGGTTACAATCAAGAATAAGTATCCGCTACCGAGAATTGATGATTTGTTCGATCAGCTTTAGGGTGCTAAAGTATTTTCAAAGATTGACTTGAGATCCGGCTACCACCAGTTGAAGATTAGGGCAATCGATGTCCCTAAGATAGCTTTCTGCACTCGGTACAAGCATTATGAGTTATGAGTTTCTTGGTGATGTCATTCGGGTTGACAAATGCCCCAGCAGCTTTTATGGATTTGATGAACCTAGTGTTCAGGCCTTACTTGGATTTGTTCGTGATAGTCTTCATTCATGACATTTTGATATATTCCCGAAGCCGGGAGGAGCACGAGCAACATCTTAGAGTGGTTCTTCTGACCTTGAGGGATAGTCAGTTGTATGCTAAGTTTTTGAAGTGCGAGTTCTGGTTGAGCTCAGTTGCATTCCTGGGTCATGTTGTATGAGCAGAGGGTATTCAGGTTGATCCGAAGAAGATTGAGGCAGTCAAGAACTAGCGTAGAACAACATCGGCCAAAGAGATCTGGAGTTTCTTGGGTTTGGCAGGCTACTATCGTCGGTTCGTAGAGGGGTTTTCATCTATCGCAGTCCCAATGACTAGGTTGACCCAGAAGGGTGCCCAGTTCAGATGGTCGGACGAGTGTGAGGCGAGCTTTCAGAGGCTCAAGATAGCTCTGACTATAGCACCGGCGTTGGTTTTGCCCGCAGGTTCAGGGCCTTATACAGTTTATTGCGATGCATCTCATGTTGGGCTTGGTGCGATATTGATGCAGGATGGCAAGGTCATTGTCTATGCTTCACGGTAGTTGAAAATTCATGAGAAGAACTATCCGGTTCATGATTTGAAGTTAGCAGCCATTGTCCACACATTGAAGATCTGGAGGCATTATCTGTATGGCATGGCATGTGAGGTGTTCACGGATCACAAGAGTCTGCAATACTTGTTCAAGCAAAAGGATTTGAATTTGAGGCAGAGGAGGTGGTTGGAGTTGTTGAAAGACTATGATATCACCATTTTATATCATCCGAGAAAGGCCAATGTGGTGGCCGATGCCTTGAGTAGGAAGTTAGCCAGTATAGGGCAGTTTAGCTTATATTCCGGTCGGTCAGAGACCGCTTGTCTTGGATGTTCAGGCTTTGGCCAATCAGTTCGTGAGGTTGGATGTTTCTGAGCCCAGCCGTATATTAGCTTTCACAATCGCTCGTTCTTCATTATTGGAGTGTATCCGAGATCGACAGTATGATGATCCCCATTTGTGTGTCCTTAGAGGCACGGTGCATCATGGAGGTGCCAAGCAAGTTCCCATAGGTGATGATGGAGTTCTGAGATTGAAGGGTTGAGTCTGTGTGCCTAATGTGGATAGTATTCGAGAGTTGATTTTAGAGGAGGCCCATAGCTCCCGGTGCTCTACTCATCTGAGCGCTGCGAAGATGTATAAGGACATGCGCAGCATTATTGGTGGCGGAGAATTAAGAAGGATATCTTTGCATATGTGGCTCGGTGTTTGAATTTTCAGCAAGTTAAGTACGAGCATTAGAGGCCCGGTGGTTCATTTAAGAAGATTGAGATACCTAAGTGGAAGTGGGAGCATATCACTATGGACTTTGTTACTGGACTCCCGCGGACAAAGAAAAAGTTCTATGCAGTGTGGGTCATTATTGATAGGCTGACCAAGTCAGCACATTTCATTCCTGTGGCAGTCTCATATTCTTCCGAGAGGTTAGCTGAGATCTATATCCGGGAGATTGTTCGTATTCATGATGTGCTCGTGTCTATTATTTCGGATTGAGGTACGCAGTTGTCACGACCCCGATTCACCATCCGTGAACCATCATGAAGGCACCTAGTCTTTATGACTAGTAAGCCTAAATTACGGAAGTAAACAACTTAAATAGAAATAAGGAAAATAAATAGTGATTAAATGTTCCACTCAGCACACACCATACCAAATTCTCAAAAATCAATACATAAATCCAAGACCCGAAAACCCATGAATCACAAGCTAAGAAGTACTACTTAGCTCTAACCCTAGAATGTCTAACAAGAACTGAAATACAGAGGGACTAATACTAAACAACAGGAATAGAGAGAGACTCATCGGTCTGCGGACGCAGCAGATATACCTCAAAGTCACTATCGCAGTCGCCTGGCCTCAAGGGTGGTAGAACTGAGTCGAAGAACCTGGATCTGCATATGAAAACATGTGCAAGAAAGGAATGAGTACACCACAACGATACTCAGTAAGTGCCAAGCCTAACCTCGGTTAGGTAGTGACGAGGAAGGTCAGGGCCCTAGTGAGGTTAAATAAAATATATGGTTCAACAGTATGAAATAAACAGTGTAATAAGTAGCGCAAGATATGAAGTGCAACATCAACTTTCATAGACACAAGTAAAACATAGAAGAGAATACAATTCAGCTCCAAGATAACAACCGGGATCTCCCAGGATACCATCCTGTAGTCCCCAAATATAATATCATATCAAGTGGAGACTCCCGGGTGCAACCCGTAGTCCAACTCATAATGTGCAGGGGGACCTCCCGGAATGCAATTCCATAGTCCCAAAGTAAACATACAGTGGGAGCTCCCAGGATACCATCCCGTAGTCCCAAAATAAAAGTGCAGGGGGATCTCTCGGAATACCGTTCCGTAGTTCCAAAGTAATACACAGCAACAAAAAGAATACAATCCAATCAATTTCATAAAAAGGTGAAGCGGGTAATCCTAACCTAGCATAATTCACGTAGTACAATTAAGGCAGTTAAGGCAAATAGAGCAATTTAGACAAGTAGACATGGTTTCTCTAAGCTACAGCAGGTGTAATGTCCAAACAATGTAAGCAAGAAGAGGAAGAACACAATTCAAGGCTATTTTTAATGAAAAATCGGATTCTCCAATAATTAGCACAAGTATGCGCTCGTCACCTCACGTAAGAAGCATTTCAATTACCACAATATCAATCCTAAGGGGAAAGGTCTCTCATACAAGGTTACACAAGCCACTTACCTTGAACCGGCTCAAAATCAACTCGAAACTACACTTTTGCCGCGAGTATTCGACTCCAAATGTCCCAAATCTATTCAATTCAATTGCATATTGTAAATCACACTTCAAGTAATAGATTTTACAATTAAATTCTAAGTTAATATGCAAAATCATGCAAAATGATCAAAACGCCCCTCAGGCCAACGTCTCGGAATCAGGTGAAATTAATATTTTCAGAAACCTTCCAAAATTAAAGGAGGAATTCATGCATAAATTAATGGGTTACAAGCAAAAAGGAGTTTAGAAATGTTACCCAATCGACATCTCTAAAAATCACTCAAAATATTGCTCAAATTCGAGCTCCCAATCTTAAGTTTTGATAAAAATGACTGAACCCTCGATTTTGAAATCTTATATCTACCTAGGGATTTCCTTAATCGTGATTGTGGAATTAGCCTCGCGATTGAGAAGCACAAAAATGGACTGCCCTCATCTTACCTACGCGATCGGGAAGCTATATAACTTAACCTCACGCGATCACAACCTAACACATGAGATCACGAAGCTATACCACAGAGACTCACACGATCGCAACCTGACTTATGCGATCGTGTAGAATAACTTTGCCCCTTCCCTCAATTAAGCCGACGCGATCACGACCCTTTATACGTGATCGCAAAGAAAAAATGTCTGCAACAGACCTGAAGCAAAAATCTGCAATTTTACAAGTTCAAGAAATAAACCGTTGAGCATCCGAGACACACCGAGGCCCCCGGGACCTCAACCAAAAGCACCAACATAACCTAAAACATCATTCAAACTTGTTCCAACCTTTGAAACGCTACAAACAACATCAAAACACCTACTTTTCATCGGATTCAACCTTAAGAATTTCAAAAACTCTAAAAACACACATTCGATCAAAAAGTCTATCAAACCTCGTCTGAATGACCTGAAATTTTGCACACACGTCCCAAATGACATAATAGAATAACTGCAGCTCTTTAAATTTCATTCTGACCCTTGGATCAAAATCTCACTATCGAACCAAAACTTCAAAATTCGACCTTTTGGCATTTTAAGCCTAAATTAGCTACGGACCTCTAAAACACAATCTGATCACGCCCATAAACCAGAAATCACCCAACAGAGATGACGGAACCATTGGATTTCCATTTCGAGGCCGTCTTTACACTGTTCCAACTATGGTTAATTTTCTAACACTTGCTCTTACTTAGGGACTAAGTATCCCAAAACTCTTCGAAACTCAAAACCGAACCTCCCGGCAAATCAAAATAGTAGAAATAAACTTGGGGAAAATAGTTAATAGGGGATCGGGGCATAAATTCCAAAAATGACTGGTCAGGTCGTTACATCCTCTGACACTTAAACATTCGTTCGTTCTCGAACGAGCACAAAGACATACCTGGAGTAGTGAAAAGATGAGGGTACTGGTTGCGCATATCCTGCTCGGTCTCCTTGGTCTCCTCCTCGACCGGATGACCCCACCACTGAACCTTCACGGATGCGATGTTCTTTAACCTCAGCTTCCTGACCTGCTTGTTCAATATTGCCATTGGCTCCTCAACGTAAGGTAGATCCTTCTCCAGTTGGACTAAGCTGAAATCCAACACGTGCGACGGATCACCGTGATACCTGTGGAGCATAGAAACATGAAATACCGGGTGAACTCCTGCCAAGCTGGTAGGTAGGTTAAGCTCGTAAGCAACCTCCCCAATGTGCCTCAATATCTCAAAAGGGCCAATAAACCTTGGAATCAATTTCCCCTTCTTCCCAAATCTTGTAACGCCCTTCATAGGCGAAACCCGAAGCAGAACCCGCTCTCCAACCATATAGGAAACATCACGAACCTTCCGGTTCGCGTAACTCTTCTATCTGACATGGGCTGTACGGAGTCTATCCTGAATCACCTTGACTCTCTCCAAAGCATCCTGAACCAAATTTGTGCCCAATCATCTGACCTCGCCTGGCTCGAACCAACCCACTGGAGATCTATATAGCCTACCATACAAGGCCTCATACGGTGCCATCTGAATGCTGGACTGATAACTGTTATTGTAAGCAAACTCCGCCAATGGCAAGAACTGATCCCGAGAAACCCCAAACTCCTTCACACACGCACGGAGCATATCCTCGAGAATCTAAATAGTACACTTGGACTATCCGTATGTCTGAGGGTGAAATGTCATGCTCAACTCCACCCAAGTACCTAACTCTTGCTGCACGGCTCTCTAGAACCGCGATGTGAACTGAGTATCTCTATCTAAAATGATAGAAACTGGAATACCATGCAGACGGACAATCTCCCGGATATAAATCTCCGACAACCGCTCCAAAGAATAAGTGGTACACACAGGAATGAAATGAGCGGACTTGGTCAGCTGATCCACAATAACCCAAATGACATCAAATTTCTTCAAAGTCCGTGGGAACCTAGATACAAAGTCCACGGTGATACGCTCCCACTTCCACTCTGAAATCTCTATTTGCTTAAGCAATCCACCCGGTCTCTAGTGCTCATGCTTTACCTACTAACAATTGAGGCACCGATGTACAAACCCAACTATATCTTTCTTCATCCACCTCCACCAATAGTTTTACCTCAAGTCCTGATATATCTTTGCAGCACCCGGATGAATGGAATACTGCAAACTGTGGGCCTCCTCTAGAATCAACTCCCGAAGCCCATCAACATTGGGTACACAAACTCGACCCTGCATCCTTAATACTCCATCCTCGCTAATGGTCACATCTTTGGCATCACCATGCTGAACCTTGTCCTTAAGAACAAGCAAATGAGGATCATCATACTGCCGCTCCTGATACGATCAAACAAGGAAGACCGAGATACCACACAAGCTAGAACCCGACTGGGCTTCAAAAGATCCAACCTCAGTAACTTGTTGGCTAGAACCTGAACATCCATCGCCATAGGCCTCTCTGCTGCTGGTAAATAAGCCAAACTCCCTAAACTCTCTACCCGACGGCTCAAACCATTAGCCACCACATTGGCCTTACCCAGGCATTATAAAATGGTGATGTCGTACTCCTTCAGTAGCTCTAGCCATCTCCTCTTACGCAAATTAAAGTCCTTCCACTTCAACAGATGCTGCAAACTCCGGTGATCAGTATATATCTCACAAGGCACACCGTACAAATAATAAAGCCAGATCAGCAAGGCATGAACAATGGTAGTTAACTCAAGATCATGGACAGGATAATTCTTCTCATGCATCTTCAACTGTCAGGATGCGTAGGCAATCACCCTACCGTCCTGCATCAATAACGCTCCAAGGCCAACTCTCGAGGCATCACAATAGACAGTATAAGACCCTAAACTGGTAGGCAATATCAAAATTGGGGTTGTAGTCAAGGCTATTTGAGCTTCTGAAAGCTCGCCTCACACTCGTCTGTCCACTGGAATGGAGCGCCCTTCTGGGTCAGCCTGGTCATTGGTGCTGCAATAGATGAAAACCCCCGAACAATTCGACGGTAATAACCCGCTAAGCCAAGAAAATTATGGATCTCTATAGTTGAGGATGGTCTGGGCCAACTCTGCACGGCCTTTACTTTCTTCGAATCCACCTGAATACCCTCTCTCGAGACCATATTGTCACACCCCAAAGCCGAGGGACATGACCGACGCTCGACCGGCTAGCCCCAGTCAACCGGACTTGGGTGCCTTTCCTACCCCACGTGTTACCCCGTGTTCTCATTACTCATTAATCAAAGGAAATATCCATTTATAATTAAAACACCCTTTTTACAAAACATACTTAGCGTGTTTACAACTTACATCGCCCAACGTACAAAATACATATTTACATAAGTTCACAACCCACATTTCCTGTCTACAGAGCCTCTACGGATACAAAAGGATGATATAATACTTGCCGGTAACAAGGCTCCGGCTATACCTTACACAAATACCAAAACAAGACTCCAAAATAAAAGCGGCACGAGCCACACAGGGCCCCGGGAGGAAAAGGGCTCACCAATTCAGCTGATAGGAAGTGAAGGAGTGCTACGGTCAGTGGACTGGAGTACCTGCTATGGATCCACCTACAATCATAACACGAATTTAGCGCCCCCGGCAGAAGGGACGTTAGTAAATTTGAATTGTACTGGTATGTATGAAAAAACTTTACCCCAAGTAAAATCAAATAACACACAAGTAGCAACAACAATAGAATCAACAATCAATGCACATAACAGTAACAACCAAAGCCAAACAAGTTTCACAATCTCTCCTTTTCCCCTTTCAACATCATCTCATCACATTGGTGATTTCACGATTTTTTCAATATTTTCATTTCAGCAGTGATTTCGATCACTTTTTCCATCCTTATTACCTTGGCCACCCTTATCACCACAACCCACACCTTATTACTTTATGTTGTGGCACGCAACCCGATCCCACCTGACTAATCACATTTCACACAATAATAACAACAATAACAACAACAGCAATAACAACAACAATTCCCAAGAATTTCCATAAACATCAATTCCATTTCCATCATATACAACAGCCCAATGTACAATTTAAGTCACAACGATAATGCCCTTGACAAGTCACATATAGTATTATCACAGTTGTTTCAATTCCATCAATTACGACTTCTTCCCATCATTTGTTACATAGCCCTTACCACATAAACACATTCACACACACACACACTTAGTTTGTTGCCATTTACTTACACCATTGTATCGGAAAACTTAACCAACACGTTCAAGGCATATTAGTCATAGGAATTCACAAATAGTCCACATAAGTAGCACATACCAATTACTCGCAACCAAAGGGACTTCACAAAGGTTAAAGTTAGCCATACATACCTGGAGTCGAATTTTCCTTTTTAACTTCTACTTTCAATTCACCCAACAGTCTAGTACCGTCAATCTATTTCACAAATTAACACATATATTTTAGAATCGAAGTTCACAAATACAGCCCAAACTTATTTATGTTATCAACCCCTCTTTTACAATTCTTTACTCGTATCCAATTCCTCTTACTAGATTTTATGTTTTAAAAGTCATGCATGTGTATTTCAACTTCCACTTTTAAGAATCAATGCACAAGAATTCCCTTTTTTGTTTAAATATGAAAAACATTTAAAAAAGGTTAGGGATTTTACCTGCAAGAATGGGGATGAAGATATCTACTCGAAATTTTCCGGGCCTGGGTGACTTTGAAAAATCGAATTGAACGAGGATAAGCTTTCTCTCTCAAGAACCCTCTCTCCACTCTCTCTATTTTGTTCAGAAAAATCATTAAAATGAGGGGTTGGGTGTTTTATTAAAAAGGGGATCGGGTTTAAAATTTAGAAAAATAGGAGCTCGAGTCAGGTATGCGGTCGCACTTTGCGATCGTAGAGTGGAAATGCAGTCCGCATATTGGACCGCAAAAGCGCTCCAAAACTCTGAACATTATGTTCGGGTTTGCGGCGGAAATGCGGTCCACATACCCGATTTGTGGTCGCATAACGCACCGCATTTTTTACTTCAAATTTGACTGGTATAAGGACTCACTTTGTGATAGAAATGTAGTCCGCATATCAGTTATGCAATTGCATAATGGACCACATTTTGACCTCAATTATAACCAAATCACTAACTCAATCTGCGGCAGAAATGTGGTCTGCATACTTGATTGGCGACCACATTCTGGACAGCAAAATAGCACTTTTCTGGAAAACTTTGACTCTTTGATTTTACACATTCCCAACACATATTCGGAACTTGACACTACGAGCTGCTAGGTTTTGAGCAGAAATTTTCACGGGGCCTTACACACATGACCCAAAAATGCCACGGAATCCAACCAAATCTCACATTTTGTGAACTTTTTTTTTAATCAAATCCACTAGGCCGAAA
The DNA here is from genome assembly GCA_026770625.1 of Nicotiana glauca. NCBI lineage: Eukaryota > Viridiplantae > Streptophyta > Magnoliopsida > Solanales > Solanaceae > Nicotiana > Nicotiana glauca. The sequence continues at coordinate 60,396 of MU752138.1, read as the reverse complement.
GCCTAGGGCTGGTTTTTTATATAAGTAAGCAAGACAACAAACAAATAAAAGGTGCTTTGTCCGGAGGTATAATGAAATGAAAGGCATAAAATTTGAGAATTACATATGATCTATTATCAATGTTGAGTTGATAACCCAGCAATGATATCACAATATGAAAACTAATTATACTAATAAATTTATGATATCCCATGTATTCCTGCATTGTTGGTACTATCTCTATGGTGTAATTGCACATATCCGTCTTGCTGAGTTGTTGTTCCTGCATGTAGCACCTGATCACATAATTTCCTTGTATGAATTCCCCGTGATGCCTTGTGATTTGTCTCTGCTGTTTGCGTACCCTCCTGTATGCTTGTGTGTTATCTATTGTTTGGAACCATACTTGGGTTGTAGTAGTATCACATTACTACCTTCTCCCAAGATTTCCTCATGCAAGCTCAAAATTCTCATTTTATCAGCGTTTCTGGGTAGATTTTTCCATATGTTTACATTTATGCCTCCTACTGTTGCTCCTATAAGGGGTTGAGCCACAAGATCTAATACCACCCTTGAAATTTGCATCAAATATAAAGGCATAGATGCAGACCCTTCTCCTGCAACACAGTAGGCTAAGTTATTAAAATACAATACCATTGTTTCCTTCTCGATGTTTTTGATCTGGTAATCTGCAGCCTTGTATGTTGCTGCACTCCTTAATGCTTGAATTCATGTCTGTGTTGTCCTTATTTTTGACATATCTCTCCATCCTCTCATTGATCTTGTGAGCTGCTTAGTGATTCCCAGGATTTTTGCTTCAGGTGCCACAGATGTTGTACTGCAGTAACCATGTAGCACCTTCCTATATTTTGTTTTCCAGTAGACCTTGATCACTGGCCTACTGAACATCCTCCTTGCTTTCGATCTTGTGACCCTCTCTGATACCTCTAGGTAATGAGCATATTGTGCGGATACCATCCTTAAATAGTTTATCAGTAGCTGAGTCATGAACACATTACCTTGTCCTGCAAAATAGAAATCATAGTAAGTTATATAAATAGGTACTCTGATCTTCTCCCAATGGATTTGATCACAGTAGGCCCTGCTGTCTTTTATTTTAAACTTGAACCCCATCAGGACCAGCCACAACTCCTTATTCCCACCCTCCTCATCCTATACTCCTGCTTGATCTGAGCATGATTTGCATTACTGCCCTGCAGCCTGCATCTCCATCTTGATACCTCCTGTTCTTCTAACCTCTTGCAACTTTCACTCTTATGTATGGACATAGTAACTTATCATTATTCACTATCCTCCTCCCTTGACTATCCAAACCCCATAAATTATGAGCTTCTATATCACCTACATCCAAAGCATAATTTGCTAAATGATCCGCCAATCTATTCCCTTCTCTGAATGTATGCTGCAATTTTACATTGCAGCTTTGCATCAATTCCCTGATCTCTTCCACTTCTGTGACTACAGACCATGGCACACTCCATTCACCACTCAGCACATTCCTCATCATCATCGAATCAGTATGCAATTCAATGAGCACATAGTCATTTTGGACACAATATTGCAAAGCTGCCAGAATTGCCTTTGCTTCAGCTTCATTGTTTGTTCCTTCCTGCACTATTTTTCCACACCCATATACCAAATCCCCCTCCTCATTCCTTACTACATACCCTATTGAACTCCTTCCTGGATTCCCCCTCGAGGCTCCATCTGTATTTACCATGATCCACCCTGCACTTGGACATTCCCATAACACCTTAGTATATTTTAACTTAGGCATATAGGACTCCAAACAGTGTAATAAGTCTGGCCATCTGTGTGGTAGATTCTGCATAGCTGGCTTTCTGACTTTAACTAAGGCATGCATAGTAGTAGACACCTGATAAATAACTCTATTAATAGTTACAGCTTCGCCATGCTTATAACTGTTTCTCCTCTTCCAAAGTTCCCAAACTTTGAGAACTTAGCATATAACTTTCGCACTCTCATGGCCTGGAGCACTGTCCTCAAGTGCTGCTCATGATCTCCTAACTCCGGGAATACACTAGAATGGCATCCATAAACACGATCACAAATGAATCCAGATATGGCCAGAAAATAGTGTGCATCAGATGCATGAAGGCTGCTGGGGCATTAGTCAGCCCAAAAGACATAATAAGAAACTCGTAATGACCATACCGAGTCCTGAAGGCAGTCTTCGAGATATCTGGCTCCCGAATCTTCAACTGATGATAGGCTGAATGCAAGTCAAACTTAGAAAACACGCAGGCAACTTGTAACTAGTCGAACAAGTCATCAATACGAGGCAAAGGATATTGGTTCTTCACTGTCACCTTATTCAACTGGCGGTAATCAATACACATACGCATAGAACCATCCTTCTTCTTCACAAATAACATAGGAGCATCCTAAGGCGATACACTGGGCCGGATGAAACCCTTATCAAGTAATTCCTGCAATTGCTCATTCAACTCCTTCAACTCAGGAGGAGCCATACGGTATGGAGGTATAGAAATTGGCTGAGTGCCCAGCAACAGATCAATGCAAAAATCAATTTCCCTATCGGGTAGCATACCCGGAAGATAACTGGAAACATATCAGGGAAATCCCGTACTACTGGGACTGAATAAACAAAGGGAGTATCCATACTGGCATCCCTGACATAAGCTAAGTAGGCATCACAACCTTTCTCAACCATACGCTGAGCCTTAAGGAAAGAAATAACTCTACTGGGAGTGTGACCTAAGTTACCCCGAAAGAAATAACTCTACTGGGAGTGTGACCTAAGTTACCCCTCCACTCAATATGCGGTACATCTGGCATGGCCAGTGTCACGGTTTTGGCATGACAATCAAGAATAGCATAATGGGGCGACAACCAGTCCATGTCCAAAATAATATCAAAATCAACCATGCTGAGCAATAATAAGTCGGTTATGGTCTCAAAACCACCAAGAATAACCAAACAAAACTGGTAAACGCGATCCCCAATAAGAGAATCTCCTACAGGAGTAGAAACATAAACTGGGGAACTCAAAGAATCCCGAGGTACACCCAAAATGGAGCAAAATAAGAAGACACATAATAATAAGTGGAGCCTGGATCGAATAGAACCGATGCATCTCTGTGACAGACCAAGATAGTACATGTGATGACAGAATCGAAGGTAACAACCTCGGTACAAGCAAGCATGGCATAGTATCTGGCCTGCCCTCCCCCTCTAGGGCGACCTCTACTTTACCGACCTCTACCTTTAGCTGGCTGAGAAGGTGGGGTAGCAACTGGAGCTGGAACCATAGCCTGAGAGCTTTGTAGGGCCTGCTGTGGCTGAGGAGTCTGCGGAGGTGCACCCCTCCTAAGTTTGGGGAAATCCCTCACCATATGGCGTGTATCCCCACACTTAAAACAAGCTCTAGGAGGACGTGGCAGCTGTGACTAGCTCGGGCTAGGTCTGCTGGACTGACCACTGGAAGCACCCCGTGTAAGAGGCACACTAGAGACTAGAGGTGCATAATAAGGCTCCTGAGGCCTAGGTGGAGTTGGAATACCACTGGCTGCTGGAAGAGTTGAATGAATGGGGTGACCCATATGACCCTTACCATGACAACCTGTAGCTAGGGAACGAGCACCAGAATAATGGCCCGACTCTCGAGACCTCTTGGTCTCCCTCTCCTCTCTGTCCCTAGCATGCATACCCTCAATCCTCCTAGCAATGCTCACCACCTACTGATAATATATATCCATCTCTAACTCACGATCCATGCTAGATCTAATTCTGGGAATATGCCCCTCAATGAACCGGCGAACCTTCTCGCGAACCGTAGAAACCAAGGCTGGTGCATGTCTAGCCAAGTCAATGTAACGGATAGTATACTTCGATACAGTCATAGTACCCTGGCGAAAATGCTCACACTCTGCGCGCCAGGTATCCATAAGACTCTAGGGGACATACTCCTTCGTGAACATATCTAAAAACTGAGACCAAGTCAGAGAAGCTGCCTCATCCGGACTATCCAACTCATAAGCACGCCACCACTAATAGGCGGCTCCTCAAATCTAAAAAGTAGTGAAGGAAACCTTGCTCATCCTGATCTGACCATAGTACAGAGAATATAGTAGCACTCCTCCATAAATCCCAAGGCATCCTTTGATTCTAACCTACTGAATAAAGGAGGATCATATTTCTTGAACCTCTCAAGCCTCGGCTGCTCATCCTCTGAAGTCGCTGCCCTATCCTCGGGCTAAACTAGTACTGCAGGTGGTGCAGGAATAATCTGTGGGACCTGTTCAACATGCACTCGCTGCTCAAAAGTGCGGCGGCGGGAGTCTGTATTCCTTTCCCGACCTGGGATGTGGCTGCAGCAAGGGGAAGCAATCCTGCCTAAGCCAAAGTTGTGTACATGCTCATAAACTGTGCCAAAGTCTCCTAGAGTGCTGGAGTAGTAGTGGCAAACGTATCAGGTATCCGGACTTTGGCTGGCACTACTGGTGGTACCTCAGCGGCAGCTCGCACGAGTGCTCAGGCTGCACCTCGAGCGCATCATCGGCCTCTACCTCAGCCCCGGCCACTGACGGCTCCAATAGGGGGCACGGGTGCCTAGTCATCTCGTGTAGCACGTGTCCTCACCATCTGTGAGAGAATAGAGAGGCAGGAATTTAGAATTGTGCTATCAAAAATCTCGCACGACAAGGAACACAAATGAAGTGAAATTTTTCCTAACAGTTACACAGCCTCTCGTAGATAAGTACAGACATCTTCGTACCAAGCAGTGAGACTCTAATAAACCGACTTATGATCCATGACTCCTATAAATATAAAGCTTTGATACCATCTTATCACAACCCCGATTCTTCCTCTATGAACCATCGTGACGGTACCTGGTCTATACAACTAGGTAAGCCTAAATTGCGGAAGTAAACAACTTAAACAGAAATAAGGAAAATAAACAATGATTAAATGTGCCGCTCGGCATACACCATACGAAATTCTCAAAAACCAATACATAAATCCAAGACCCGGAAACCCATGAATCACAAGCTAAGAAGTACTACATAGCTCTACCCTAGAATGTCTAACAAGAAATGAAATACAGAGGGACTAATACTAAACAACAGGAATAAAGAGGGGCTACTCGGTCTGCGGATGCGGCAGATATACCTCGAAGTTGCTATCGCAGTCGCCTCGCCTCAAGGGTGGTAGAACTGAGTCGAAGAACCTGGATCTGCACATGAAAAACATGCGTAGGAAGGGCATGAGTACACCACAATGGTACTCAGTAAGTGCCAAGCCTAACCTCGATTGGTTAGTGACGAGGAAGGTGAGGGCCCTACTGAGGTTAAATAAAATATAAGGTTGAACAGTATGAAATAAACAGTGTAATAAGTAGCGCAAGATATGAAGGGCAACATCAACTATCATAGAGACAAGTAAAACACAAAAGAGAATACAATTCAGCTCAAAGATAAAAATCGGGGATCTCCCAGGATACCGTCCTGTAGTCACCAAATATAATATCATATCCAGTGGAAACTCCCGGGTGCAATCCCATAGTCCAACTCATAATGTGTAAGGGGATCTCCCGGAATGCAATTCTGTAGTCCCAAAGTAAACATACAAGGCGATCTCGCGGGATACCGTCCCGTAGTCCCAAAATAAAAGTGCAAAGGTATCTCCCAGAATACTGTTTCATAGAGCAAAAGTAATACACAACAACAAAAAGAATTCAATCCAATCAATTTCATAACAAGGTGAAGCGGGTAATCCTAACCTACATAATTCACATAGTACAATTAAGGTTGTTAAGCCAAATAGAGCAATTTAGTCAAGTAGACATAGTTTCTCTAAGCTACAGCAGGTGTAATGTCCAAACAGTGTAAGCAAGAAGAGGAAGAACACAATTCAAGGCTATTTTTAATGAAAACCCAGATTTTCCAATAGTTAGCACAAATACTCGCTTGTCACCTCACGTACAAGGTATTTAAATTACCACAATATCAATCCTAAGGGGAAATGTCCCCCATACAGGGTTAGACAAGCCACTTACCTCGAACCGGCTCAAAATCAACTCGAAACCACACTTTTACCACGAGTATCCGACTCCAAATGGCCCAAATCTATTCAATTCAATTGCATATTGTAAATTACACTTCAAGTAACTGATTTTACAATTTAATTCTAAGATAATCTGCGAAATCATGTAAAATGACCAAAATGTCTCTCAAGACAACGTCTTGAAATTGGGTAAAATTAACATTTTTATAAACCTCATACTCCCACGAGTCTAATCATATAAAAATCTCTCAAATCAGATTTCAAAAACCCAACCAAAACTCAATTTCTAGGTCTAAGAACTTTTTCCCAAATTTTCGTTCAAAATCCAAAATTAAAGGAGAAATTTATGCTTAGATTAATGGGCTACAAGAAAAAAGGAGTTTAGAAGCGTTACCCAATCAATATCTCTGAAAATCCCTCAAAATCTCGCTCAAATCCGAGCTCCCAAGCTTAAGTTTTGATAAAAATGACTAAACCCTCGATTTTGAAATCTTATATCTGCCCAGAGATTTCCTTAATCGAGATCGTGGAATTAGCCTCATGATCGTGAAGAACAAAAGTGGACTACCCTCATCTTACCCTACGTGATCACGACACGCTCCACGCGATCGCGAAGCTATACTACTTAACCTCATGCAATCGCAACCTAACACACGCGATCATGAAGCTATACCACACAGACTCACGCGATCGCAACCTGACTCACGCGATCGCGTAGAACAACTCTGCCCCTTCCCTCAATTAAGCCTATGTGATCATGGCCCTTTATACACAATCGCGAAGAACAAATGTCTGCAACAGACCTAAAGCAAAAATCTGCAATTTTACAAGTTCAAGAAATGACCCGTTGAGCATCCGAAACACACTCGAGGCCCCCCGGGACCTCAACTAAAAGCACCAACATAACCTAAAACATCATTCAAACTTGTTGCAACCTTCGGAACGTTACAAAAAACATCAAAACACCTGCTTTTCATCGGATTCAACCTTAAGAATTTCAAAAACTCTAAAAACACACTTTCGATCAAAGAGTCTATCAAACCTCGTCCGAATGACCTAAAATTTTGTACACACATCCCAAATGATATAACGAAACAACTGCGGCACTCAAAATTCCATTCCTTCTATTCATGTTCAGTGGAGAGGTCAGCCTCCTGAGGCATCGACCTGGGAGTCCGAGTCCGATATGCGGAGCCGTTATCCCCATCTTTTCCCCGACTCACGCACTTTCTTCTTCTGTCTATTCGAGGATGAATGGTTGTTTTTAAAATGAACTCTGCCTTTCGAAGCCTTAAAATCCTCTTTTAGCTTTATCCTAATTTGTGTGCATAGTCCGGTCATGTAGCCAGAAAACCTATATGTGAAAGATCCGTGAAAAATGATAAATTTTGCCTATTAAATAAATCAATTTGACTTCGGTCAATATTTTGGGTAAACGGACCCGGACCCATGATTCGACGGTCTCGGAGGGTCCGTAGAAAATATGGGACTTGAGCGTATGCGCGAAATCAAATTCCAAGGTCCCAAGCCTGAGAAATAAATTTTTAAAGAAAAGTATTTTCTGAAATTGTTTATAAGATTTGGAAATGAATTTTGATTAGAAAATATTGGTATCAGGCCTGTATTTTGGTTCCGGAACCCGGTACAAGTCGTATACATGATTTAAGATAATTCTGTGAAGTATGGTTAGAAATAGAATCAATTTGATATGATTCGGACCCTAAATGAAAATTTGATGTTTAGAGAAATTTTGAGAAATTTCATTGATCTTGAAGTTTTATTCGATGTTCATGATATTATCTTGGTGATTTGATTTTATGAATAAGTCCGTAGGATATTTTCGAGGTTGTGTGTATGCTTGGTTTGGAGTTCCAAGGGCTCAAGTGAGTTTCGAGATGTCTTGAGCTTAAAATCACAGTTGTTGCAGGTTCAGAGAATTTTGCAGATCCCTGAACCAGCTAGTGCGGTCCGCGAGAAATAGTGTGTGACCGCGGAAGGGGCTAGTGCGGTTCGCGTGAGGTTTCGTGCGGTGCGTGGTGGAGGTTGTGCGGCCGCACTTGATTTTGTGCGGTCCGCACAGCGTCGCGGGTCCTCAGGTTCACTGGGCTATGCGGCCGCAGTCGGTTTTGTGTGGTCCACAGAGGGGATATGAGAGGGATATAAATAGATGGGATTTTCAATCATTAGTCATTTTCTTCATTTTTCAAAACCCCAAAAACATAAGAGGTAATTTTTCAAATATTTTTTCTCCAAAAAATTGGTAAGTGATTCTAACTCATATTCTTTACTTCTTAACTTTTTTTAAAAAAAGATTTCATCCTAGAATCTAGGGTTTTCATGGTGGAATTGGGAACTTTGGGAAAAAAACCTAAGATTATTGATATTTGGGGAGTTAGACCTCAAATTGAGGTCGGATTCCAAAACCAATTGTATATCCGGGCTCGAGGACGAATGGGCAATCGAGTTTTGGTTCGAACCTCGAGTATTGATCATGTGGGCCCGGGGGCAATTTTAAACTTTTTGGGTAAAACTTTGGAAAATTTATTTTTATATATTCGAATTGATTCATTTAGCGTTTATTGATGTAATTAAGTAACTTGTGACAAGATAGAAACGAATTGGTAGTGGAATTAAGGGGTAAAGCCATAGTTAAAGCGTGAATTGTGTTCGTGGCATCGAGGTAAGTGTTTGGTCTAATCTTAGCTTGAGGGATTAGGAGTTGAGTCATATTTACTATGTGGTAATTGTTGAGTACGATGTATAGGCATGGTGACGAGTATCTATAGGTTGGTGTCTAGCATTACCGTGAATCTTTATATTGTGAATATCTTGACTTCGTTGTATCTTTCATGCCTTGGTGACGATTTCTATTTGTTGTGAAAAGTTTGTAGAATGAATTGCGACCTTTGAACATCGTTGAGCATTGGCTCAAGTTACATTACGAATTTTGAAAGTATATGAGTTGGTTGAACCCTTTGGAGCATTGGCTCAAGTGGTAAAGTGAGTTGTGAAGTAAAAGTGGACAAGAGAAAGAAATCATTAAACTGTTCCCTTGTCGGAATTTCTATTATAATCTTGTTTATTCCCTTGCCCCCTATTGTTTGTGATTGTTGTTTGGGTAAGGAAGAGTGTTAAAATACGAAGGGTGATGCTGTGCATTGTTTGTTTTGTGAGGAAAGAGTGTAAAACACGATGGGTGATACCGTGTATTATGGTGAGGAAAGAGTATAAAGCACGAAGGGTAATGTCGTGCTGCACGATATACCATTTTATGTCGATTTTATTGATTATATGGTAAAGAAAGAGAGTAAAAGCATGAAGGGTGATGCCGCGTACACTTTTATTATACTATTGTTTCGGTGAGGACGAGAGTAAAAACACGAAGGCTGATGCCGTGCGCAGGTTTATTTGGTAGTCCGGTCCTAACTTCGTCACTACTTTGTTGGGGTTAGGCTAGGCACTTACCAGCATATGGAGTCGGTTATATTGATACTACACTCTGCAATATGTGCAAATCCCGGAGCAGCTTTTAGACCACAACTTAGAGGCTTCTATCAATCCGCCTGGAGACCCAAGGTAGACCTGCAGGCGTCCGCAGGCCCTGGCGTCTCCCTCTATCTCTATTTTCTGTTTCCTTTGTTTTCTTCAGACCATGTATGTAGTTAATCCTTGACAGTCCGTGACACTGTGATACTAGGTTTTGGGAGGTTAAGGCTTGAGTACTTGTAATATATTCAGATTTGATATATGTTATTGTTGTCTTCCGATTAAGTTTGAATTTTTGCTGTTATCACGTTATCGCCTTATATTTGTTAAAGAGAAATAACTAGTTAGTGAAGTAAGTAGTTAAAGATTTGCTTGTCTAGCTTACATTAGTATGCGTCATCACGACTCTCGAGGGTGAGAAACCCGAGTCGTGATAAAAAGATAGAAAAAATGAGTAGAGTAAAGAAAGTAGAACCCGATTTTTATTGCTATAGAGCCATTTTGAATCATCACCTTGACTGTGTTGATCTCACCGTTACCGATTCTAACTTTTCTTCCATGAGTATGAAAACCAATTAAGTAGAATTTGGTAGAATTTTATTAAATTCGTTGTCTGATTCATAAATCGAGTAGGAAAAGTAGAACCAGAATTTGCCGTCACTTTCTGCTTTGTCGGAACTAATATTGTTCTCTTGATGTGTGGCCTCAGACAATTCAATTAGCAGAGTCACTTCTCTTCGACAACTACTAGCAGAATACTCTTTCTGATTTACCTTCAAATGGTTTCGGTCTCTCCATGCAATGTACCGAAATTCAAGCCCGAGAAAAGCCATGTCAATTGACATGTTTGAAGACAATCTTTCAGAATCTAACACTGCTACTCCATAACATTATGATCTCTTAGTTAAAAAAAATTATATATTAAATATTATAACTGAACATCTGTCACAAGTTATAATGAAACGCTGTCTTTGATGACATCTTTTGGCATTGCTAGAATCGAAATAAAATTTCGTTCAAGCAGATTTAGGTGCCTTTCACAAGTTTGCCTCGTAAAGTGTGTATTTCAAATTTTTGTCATCATTAATTTCTCAAAAATGTGCAATTGTTATTCCACGTAAAAATGCCAATACCGAAACCGATGAATTTATGTACCGAAACCTTCTCATGCTTGCCCATGACCTATTCTGACCAGATTTGTCAATGCCTGCAATCAGGAGTCAATCATTTATTAAAAAAATTAATTGATTAATCATTTTATTTTCTTGACTAGTCAAATTAATCAAGCAGGCAAATTTTATTGCAATGCTTTCCAATTAGTTGATCTTTATTGGTAATGCACAACATGCTCCGCAGTGTTCCTGCATATACAGATCAGTAAAAGTTATGAGCATTCACAAGTCAGTGTGCTTTCATCGAATAATGTCGTCAAACTGGTATTTCAAACTTTCAAGTGCAAAACTGTTATTGCCTCTCTATTTCTCTCGGTTTCCACATAATTAAATTCCTTAAGCTTGTCCGTAGTACTGTGTTTAAAATTAGAGAAACAGAGAAACATTAGTTTAATAAATAAAACAGAAAAAATAATTCCGAGCCCAAAAGGTGCTTGTGTGTCCTTAAGAAATTTAATCATCTTACTGTTGCTCAAGGTTTTGGATTAATTCCTCCCAAGATAGAACGGAATAACTACTCTGTAATACTAGTAATCAAAGTTAAAGAATTTCAGCGAACTCAACAAACGGAGCAAATCACACTTGACACTTATGTTTATTTAAAAATAATGCAACAATATATAGAAAAGAGGAGAGAAATTTTTAGATTTTTTTCATCTCTGAAAAATGAGGCCAAGCCTCTAAATTTATAGACAAAGGAAGGGTAATATAGAGAGGCACAATCCAAAAGATGTCTCTTTCATTTCTCATTCACACCCCTCTAAAAAACATAACACTAATTAACTGGTCTCCCATATCCCACATGTCATGGTTCCTTGAATCATAGGATTTGCGAGGAGTGGAACTTAACAACAATGATTATCCACTCTATTTTGTTTTATATGTTGCAATGATTGAGGAAATACTGCACATGTAGTTTTATCTATTAATAGTAGATCACAATGCACCTTGTGGCTCATAATTTTGAGAAAACTGTTGGCATTCTCATGAACTTCGTGAAAGCGTGGTGGGTCGGTCGGTTAACAAGTTTTAGCCTATGCAGTTAAGGCTAATTCGCTTGGTTGCAGGGTCATTGAAGGGTTAATTTTGTAAATCTTCTTCCCACAATAGTTTTTAATTTTAAGCCGAATTTCAAAGAAAATGGACATTCTCACAAATTTGACCGTAGTGGTTAACTAGCTAGGATTATGCTAAGTTTATAGGAGTATTACCTTAGTATTATTCCATCCATAGGATTTTTAATGTTATTAATTTAAAGTATGCAATCTTAATTAAAATATGAATGCTGATATTTTAAGAGACAACCTCTTTTGAGGTCTGCTTTTCTTTTTCTCTAGCGCACACACTTTCTTGTCGCCACTTTAACAAAGTTCATGCAACAGAAAATTAGAAAGGCAAGAAATTAGGGTATAGTAAAAGCGATTACAAAGTCTCCGGTCACGACCCAAATTTCCCTCCTCCGTAGGATGTCGTGATGGCACCTAGTCTTAGGGACTAGGTAAACCTAACATTTACTGAAATAATAACGAAGAAATCTTGATACAAAGTTTACAATACCAAAACCGGTAGTACAAATCACAAGCTCTACAGAGTTTGCTAGAAACCTTTAAATACAACTGTTTCGAAATAAGGATAAACAATGTAAATATGAACATCATAAGGTGATATGAAGCCTGCGAACACAGAAGCAGGTTTACCTTGATTCTCCACAGCAAAAATTCGTACAACTAGCTAATGATCGACTGACTTTGAAATACCTAGATCTGCACAAAAATTGTGCAGAAGCGTAGTATGAGTACACCACAGCAGTACTCAAGAACTATCAAGATTAACCTCAGTGGAGTAGTGACGAGGGATAGTCAAAACACCTACTGGACAAGATAATCTCTACAAAACTACGCACGATGACAATAATAATACAATGCTTGCAATAAAAAATAGAAGCAACAATTAGCAGCGGAACACAACAAATAGTAACACAGTAGAGTAGGATAAACACTGTCTAAATCCGATTAAAACAAATAAAGGGAGGACAAATAGCAACTCAACAAGAACGACCGCTTTCACAACGGGTTTTAGCCAATAATCTCCACAAGGTACCGAACATCAAAGTATTCACAATTCACGAGTCCCAATTCGTGAACCCTAAACACTTAGCATCTTGTGCCCTCATTACAACTGGAAACTGCACGGACAAAGTACATTCTAATAGAACCATTCTCACATAGGAGGCAATAGAAGAGGGTGTGTAGAATGATCAATAATATCAGGATCCATCTCTTAGACCGATAGGAGTGACTAACTACGTGTATGTTTGTGCAAGTGTTCTAAAAAAGGTTAGGCCAACTAGTAAGTGTAGAGAAAATGAACAGCACATAAGAATGTTCCCCACAATTTTTCACAAGACAAATACTCACACATGTAGGTACACCACTACACAAATATTAACAACAAGAATGCCCCCCAAGCCATTACAAGTCTATCATAATTCAATCTCTGACATAGCGCACCTTATCTTGCCATGTGCACAATAACAAGTAAATATCCGCCTTGTCTTGCCGCACGCACATAATAATGTAACCACCTTGTCTCGCCAAATGTACAAACACACAGATATAGACCACCTTTTCACGCCGCATGTGCATAATCAATAGTAACAATAGCACGACAGAAAGCTCTGCAAACACCCAAACAAAATATCCCAACAACATCATGTGCTAACAACACAACAGCACAATAGAATGGCCTTCACCACATGTGCCCATATTCCACAATATTTTCACTAAACAATCTCGAATTAACAAACTGAGTACAACAACAACAACATGGATACACAAAAATACGGCAAGTAAATCAACTCAAGAGCTTTAGAACGCAAAGAAATGGTAGAACAGGATTACAAAGAATAATCATAATAGAGAATACTAGTCACAATAAGAATAGCTCAACAAGGGAGAATTAATATGTAACAATAACTTCACAAAGTACAATTCAACAACAAGGGAGACAACATGAGTCATTAATTCCAAATAAGGATGAGGCAACTATGATAAAGGATAACTAACTTCTTTCACTACAAAAAAAATTGACTTTAGCGACGGACGAATTCCGTAGCTAAATAGTATATTTCCGTCGCTACACCTGTTTAGCGATGGACTAGCGACGGATTTGTGTCCGTCGCTACTTTGCTCGTAGCTAACCCTTTACTAACGAAAAAATTATATCCGTCGCTAAGTTAGCGACGAATTAGCTACGATTCGTATCTGTTGCTACTCTTAGCGACAACACATATCCGTCGCAAGTATCATCAATTTTGTCGCCAAATCGATAAGTCATTTCGTCGCCGGATTTAATTGGCGACGAATAGTTCTGTCG
>MU752138.1:19687-37742 GCA_026770625.1 Nicotiana glauca | reverse complement strand
GCGATGCATGAACCTCGTTAATATTAGTAGGAGGAGGCACGAAGATTCGGCCCATAGAAATATTTTTCTTGAGATCCAAAACCATATATTCTTCTCTTCTTTTCCCCTCCCGCGGCTTGATAAAATGCTAAAGATTGATCAATATCATATTGAGTTTGTGTTTGTAGCTGTAATATTTGCTGATATTTTTCCTGTAAATACAATAATAATTAGTGAAATTCATTAATGATGATGATGAACATTAGGGGAAAAGAAACGATAAAAGCATAAATAAAGTTAACTATTAAGTAGTTCATTCAAACAAAAGTTTGCAAAAATTACATTTAGGACTTAAATAGGTGCTAAACAAGTAGTTCAAGTGGGACGTTAATGTCATATACAAAGTCAACAAAATTATAGGATTTTGGACTTACATGTACAAGTCGGGATCGCTCTCTAACAAAAGATTTTTCATCATGACCATGCGTATGGACGTGCACGTGTAGCTCACTTGGTGTTGGATCTCGACCATTTTCAATAGCCTATACAAAAAATAAAGAACTTAATTTCCTTTGATAGGTGCAGTATTTTTCTCGCAAACAGTAGCAGTAAATGATGGTACTATAAAATTTAAAATATGGGAACAGCAGGCCAAGAGAGATACCACAGTCTTGCTCCAATATATTACAGATAAGTTGCAGCTGCTAATTTTTTTGGTAAGAAAGGGGAGTATAACAATTATGCTTGCTCACACTAAATATTTCGACTACATTCTTCTAGTTGAATTACTAACAAGACAGTTTAATAGGAAGCCAAGAACCAAAATGAAATTAACAGATCTGAAAAGGTTACCAATCAAAACTGTAAAATAATGCTTTCAAATCCTATCTTTAGCTTCAACAAATACATTATTTTTTAATACGAAGAAGACCAAAACCTCAAATCCTATTACGAAAACATCATTTACATAAAACTCCGTCATCTGTTAAGAAGCTCAACCTCTGGTTACTTTAGACCATCATATCATAAATACACTATGATTCGATGATCAATCAAATGTAAAATAGAATAGCGTAGTAAAATTCCATAACATATCTCACAATACCAAAAAGAATATTAGCTTTATCTTTAAATGAAAACAATGTTAGCATAGGCTAACACGTTTACATGACATCTCAATACCTAATCACGTAGTTAAAATATATATTAAGAACTTTTTCCCTATCATTTAAGCACTTTAAAACCTTTAATATTGGTTTCGTATTTTGATGAACATGGAAATTATTCCTTTCTAACATGTAATTGTGAATCTTATGACATATATATGTTTGGGTTATCAATTGTACCTTTGATGTTGCACATTCATCAAAATCTATATGGAGCAGACCTCTAGCCTATTTTGAGATTACTAATTCTCTGAAAACCTTGTCCTCCTACAAATATTCAGAAGACATTAACTCAATAACTAATAAAATAAACTAGATAGGAAAATCCAATAAATAAATATTCAAAAGACAATCAAAACAACCAAGATGAGTCAAGATGGCAAAAGATCCGAATCAAGAGGCATGCCAAGATGAGTGACAAAGTCACTGCCACAAGAAGGACAAAGTCCCAACAAGAATGCAAAATGATCAAACAATCCGCACAAATGGGCGATTTAGCAAATATCTTACAATACTTGATATAATACGAATATAACAATATAAATTAAAAATAAATAAATAAATATCCAGTTATTTCCAGAATATTCAAGCAATCAAAAGAGTACAAGTTTATACACAAACATCGGTGTTTTACCACAACACAATTCAATCACAACTTGGTGATGTTCGAATCGTCTACGCCGTAAACAAATCAAATTTGTCCACTTCCTCAATACTTTACCTTTGATTTCTCAAGGATTTATATACCTTAAATACATAATAAAATATCTACATAAGTTTAGTAATTTAACAAGTCAAACAAACATGATATTGGTAAAAATTACCCAAAAACGTTTAAACAAAAATTCTGAACAGACTCACTGTTCCGAATTGTGACTCCGATTTGAAGTGCTATACGGACAAAATAGATTTTATAGTCTTCATAAAAGTTATAGGTCTATGTCTTACCATTTCATAACATCTTGAATCACCCACATATCAATTTTTTACAGAAAGTTATGCTAAAATTACTAACAGCAGTACAAGGAGTATTTCAAAAATAAAAATCTGGGCAGCACCTGCCCTGAATTTCATGATCGTGTTTCAAGTACATACTAACAAAATTAGATTTTGGTTCCTTAATAAGAGTTGTAGATTTATGAAATAACTTTCCAGAAAGTCCTAGATAATTCAAATCGGAGCTCTATACGAAATGTTATGTATAAAATAATAGTATATGTCTAGTATAAAAACGAGTTTAGAAACTTACCAAGAGGAACAACTTGATCTTCACCCAAAAACGAAATTTCTTGTTGAGAATACCCAAATACAAAATTCAACCATCAATTTCCAGCAAATAGAGAATACCCAACTACAAAAACATGGTCTACAAACCTTAGATTCTCGTTGGCTATTGATTTTTGCTCTTGTTCTTTCCCTCAAGGCGTGTCTTCTACTGATTGTGCTCCCAGCCGCCTAGTTTTGCTCCCATAGCATTTCTATTCTAACTTTAGAAGAAAGGCTGATGTTTTACCTATTTGTGCCCTAGGGTAAATTATTAAGTGGTATTTAGCGACGGATTTAGCTACGCCTCCATTTCCGTCGCTAAAAATAATATTATTTTTTTACATTATCGACGAAAATTTTCGTAGCAAGTAGCTTAAAAAAATTTGATACAGAAATTTAGCATAGCGACGGAATTTTTGTTGCTAATTCCGTCGCTGTAGGTAAATAAATATTGCCGCTCAGGTTTTGTCGCTAAATCCGTAGCTAAATAGAGGGCGCCAATATTTAGCGCCAATATTTAGCGACGATTTTTCGATTCCGTCACTAATCCGTCGCTATATTATATACTAACTATTTTTTGGCTTTTTTTACAACGAAACTATTAGTCCGTAGCCAACCCGTCGCTAATCAGCGACAGAACTATGTTTGTCGCTAAAATCCGTCGCTAAGCGCTATTTTTTTTTGTAGTGTTTTAGGTTTCAACAAATTACGGAAACAATACAGCAACTTAATTAATGATAACCAACGGAAAAGATAGCATGATAATTGAAGAGGCAACAACTTCAGTCAAGGCACACGAGAGTCAAATAAGCAATAAGAGTGGAACATGAAGCAATTAATTCCAATTAAAATACATAGAGGTGAAACTAGTAAATGGGGAACTTAACATAACAAAAAACCTTCATATCTAATGAACATAAGAACCTAAGAGCCCTAGAAGGTTAATTTTTCACAAATAAGCTCGAACACATACTCATCACCTCGCGTACATGGGCTTCACATGACATAATTAGCATAAAAGACTCAAATCCTAAGGGGTAGTTCCCCATATAAAGTTAGGGAAGATACTTACCTCAAAGAAGATAGACTGTCACTCTAAAATGAACCTCTCGAGTGAAATAACCTCCGAACGGCTCAGTTCTAGCCAAAATAACATCAAAGCATAAAGAAAACTCATAAGAAACCATTTCGGATAATAAAGCTTCAATCTTTATAAAAAACTAAAAATCAACCCAAAAGTCGATCCCAGAACCCGCACCTCGAAATCCGACAAATTTCACAAAATTCGAATATCCATTTTGATATGAGTTCGACCATACCAAAATTATCAAATTCCGATACCAATTCGTCCCTCAAATCATCATTTTACATTTTGAAAGTTTTCTTCAAAAATACCCATTTTTTCTCAACTCAAAACACTAACTTAGCGATAAAAATAAAGATAGAATCATGAAATATAATAAATTCTAGGTAAAGAATACTTACCCCAATAATTTTCTTGAAAAACCCAGGAAGAATCACTCAAAACCGAGCTTGACAACTCCAAAAATATTAAAAATGACTAACCATCAGAATAGAGTACTTTTATATTCTACCCAATGACTAATGCATCGCGATCACGGAACATTCCTCGTCCGCGAAAAAGAAAAAGAAGGTTGCCTAGAACATGATTCGCGAACACGAAACCACATACGCGAACATGGATAACAGTGAACTAAACTTACGCGATCGCGTACCCAAAGACGCGAACGGGAAGAGCAAATTCTTGATGCCCCTTCCAACCCTAACTCTACGCTAACGCGGGACAAACATCGCGAATACGTATATGCGATCATGTGCGCTATGTCGCGAATGCATTGAACAAAATACAGGGAGTTCCCATAATCACTATGTGATCGCAGCTCCATATTCGCGATCGCGAAGAGCAATAGTTACACCAGAAACCAACAACACTAAACCATGAAAAAGTGGTCTGTGACTCATCCGAAACACACCCGAGGCCCCCGAGACCCCGTCCAAATACACCAACAAGTTCCATAACCTAACATGGACTCTCTCGAGGTCTCAAATCACATCAAACAGTATCGAAACTACGAATCAAAACTCATGAACTTTCAAATCTTTAAATCTTAAAACTCGCGCCAAAACATATCAAATCAACCCGGAACAACGTCAAATTTTGCAAGCAAGTCTCAAATGACATAAAGGAGCTTTTAAAACTCTCTCCGACCCCGGTATCACCAAAGTCAACTCTTGGCAAACCACTCAACCTTCCAAAATTTTAACTTTTCCATCTTTCGTCGAAATGCTTCAGATTACCCTACGGACCTCCAAATTCAAATTCAGACGCACGCCTAAGTCCAAAATCACCATACGAAACTGTTGGAATTATTAAAATGCCATTCAACGTCTTATACACCAAAGTCAAATTTCAGCCAACTCTTACCGCTTAAGCTTCCAAAACTAGAATCCATCTTCCCAATTGACTTCAAATCATCCGATAATTGAACTCGGCCATACACGCGCGTCATAATACATAATACGAAGCTACTCAAAACCTTATGCCGCCGCGGAACTTTAATTCTCAAAACGACCGGCCGGGCCTTTACATCCCCTTTAAATAGTATAGTATATTTTGTAATAGTCGCACTAAGCTACTCCATGTATATGATTTCTTCCGGCAATATGAACATGGGGAACTCCGCCCATTAGAATCAAAATATATAAGCACCTACGATTAAGGGGAATAAAATACCAATTATAGGGTGAGAGAATATTATAATACGAGGCTAGTGGC
Source organism: Nicotiana glauca (assembly GCA_026770625.1). Lineage (NCBI taxonomy): Eukaryota > Viridiplantae > Streptophyta > Magnoliopsida > Solanales > Solanaceae > Nicotiana > Nicotiana glauca. The sequence continues at coordinate 32,534 of MU752138.1, read as the reverse complement.
TGACCAAGTTATTTTTCAATTAAAACTCAACCACACAATTACTATGTGACCTACTTAAGAAGGAGTTGGACAAGATATTCTATAAACTTTTCTAACTCAGAGGGCGTGCAGAGTACTCTGCTTTCAAGTATATGTATTTCACGCCTAGTAATTCACCCCTTTGTTTTCACATAATCAGCTAATTGAAACAGATTGGGAGGGTGTTCGGCTAAGCTTATAAGTTGATCAAACTAGCTTATAAGTATTTTTTGTCTTATCTACGCGTTTGGTAAAGTAAAAATGCTTATAAGCCAAGTGCTTATAAGTCAAAAATAAGCCAAAAGTCATAAGCTGGTCACCCCCAACTTATGAAATTTTAGCTTATAAACACTTTAAGTTTGACCAAGATTTTTACTAATTTATCCTTAAAATATTCTTTTTTAGAACAAATCCTTACATCCTCAAGTATTCTTTCAAACACCTCACCCCCTTCCGACCAAGATTTTTACTATTTTATCCTTAAATATTTTTTTTTTAGAACAAAACTCTTACATCGATACTCACTGCCTCAAGTATTATTTTAATTCCCCTCTCCCCTTCAAGTCTACAATTCTCATTGCCTATTTAAAATTTAAAAAAATTCTCTATTCCTTTGCATATTCGTATGTATGCGATTTTTTATTAATCCTTGAACTGTATGTAATAAATGAGGATATATCAATTTATTGGTGTATTGCTGTATAAGTGTTGTAGTGATGAATACAGTGTTTGTTTGTCTTTAAATATTTTATCCCGTTTAGGTTCACTTTTTACTGAGAAACTTTTGTCAATTTATTAATTATTTTAACTTATGATTATAAGCTTGTCATAAAATAAATTTTATATATCATAAAAATTAATCTTATTTAAGCACAGTTGTATTTAAAATAAAATGATAAATATAATATTTTGTATTTGAATGGATCTGGAATCTAAATTTTTGAAGAAAGTATGCCCTTATAAGTGTAAAACGTTTAAGGTTATTGAAGTCATTTTAACAGAAAAAGAATTTATCAACACTTTTTATCAAATACTGCAACACCTTATTATCAATTTCAGTACTTGTATCCAAACACATGATTGTTTATTTATTAAATTAGTTTCAACACTTAAAAATATTTTTCAGCACCTAATGCTTATCAACTACTTCAATTCAGCTAATCCAAACGGGCTCTAGAAAAGCTAAGAACTACAAAGACTAAAACAATGTACTATATGGAGACTTTTGTATGTGGCGAAATCAGAGGACCTAATTTCTCGCTATCAGGCCATTTCGGAAGAATGCCTTGGGCCCCGAGGACATGGAGTTACGACCGAATCTCCTCCCTCGGGGCTCGTCGAGACTCGACTCAAAGAAGACAGGGGTCGAGGCTGGAACAGATGGGGAAGTTCCCAAGGCACACGGCTAAGTTTGACAGAGCCAGCCTATCCAGAGCCTACGCCGAGGCGTCGCGTCTAGACGTACCATCTCCATACTTTACAACTAGTATATGTTGTATTATAGCCATGTTCCCCTCCTATATAAAGGAAACCCACACTAATTTATAAGGACCCGATTCTATTCCAACTGTTCTCCATAAGATCAATAATATCTCTTTTTCCCTCTTCTCTAACTTACTCGTTCACAGCTACCCTTGGCATTTATTACTTTCTTACTTGTTCTTCATTTATTGCTTAGTGTTGGTCATAAAGAGCTTCGCTTGATCATATTTCAACTATTATCCTATTACCGACTATCCCCAATAGCTCGAGATCGAGCCCAAATATTGGCCTCGAGGTCCTCCCTCGACCAGTCCGAAGCCAGGGCAGCAAGCCCCTCGGTTTGATTATTACCTCGTTTTAGCTCGTAATCTATCGCCAAACTTCACATTCTTAGCATCATCTTCTCTAACAACTAGCATAAAAATAGATCACGTATTTTTAGAATCGCATTTTACAAATTTAATTATTGTTACCATTTTCACGGTAAACAGTTTGGCGCCCATCGTGGCACTAAAAATAATAGTGATTATTTTCTTGCTGGTTCTATTGAAAAAACTCAAGTTATCTTTCACACTTTTCTTGTCCAAGATCTCTTGATTTCAGGTTCAAATGTCTGACTCGGTAAACAAAGTCGAGAATGATAACCTCGAAAACCCAGGGGAAAGCGACGTGGTTGTCCCGGCTTTCGGAACGCAATCACAGAATCCCAATGATGCGCCCAGATCGATTCTAGTGGACGGGAATTCACAGGACGCACAATAGGTTGACGAAACCTCACAGCACCGACGAAAGCCCAAAAAACCCCGGCTGGGGAAGCGCAGGAAGTTAGTCTTCACGATATTTTTTAAATTTGCAGGCACAGCAGTTGGCTATCGCTCAGTTACAAAGCCATCCGAAGACTTCCAGCATAATAGCACCGAAAACTACTCCCCCAGCCAAACGGGTGCTAGAGATGTAAGGCAACGACGGATCGTAGCCAATCTTGCCATCATGAGAATGCTAGAAGATCTCACCAAAAGGATCGAATCAGGTTTGTGGAAGTTCGTGCAGCGGCCGTCCCCCGAGGAAGCGACCCCAAAATCCATTTCAGAAAAGCTCAAAATGCCAGAACTACCTAGGTACAATGGGACCTCGGACCCTAACGAACACATCACTGCCTATACGTGCGCGGGAAAAGGCGACGACCCAAAAGATGATTAGATCGAGCCCATCTTATCGAAGAGGTTCGGGGAAAAACTCTCTAAAAGAACCATGATGCAGAATCATAACCTAGCGCCCGACCCCATAAACTTTTCTACCAAACCTGCATACTCCTCCATAAAGACGCACGCCAGGGCCATCGAAACGGAGATGGGAAAACCCGACGCATCTAGAGCCGAGCAAAGGGAGAATAAAGCGCTACGGGGATTCGCACTTCATTCCCCGATGGAACAAATGGTACTACCCCCGGTCTCGGATGACTGGGCACTACAATCCTCCACTCAAATCCTGAACAAATCGAGACCAACGATTTTAGGGCAGTTCGAACAAAGCTTGATCAGGTACCCAGCCAAGACTTGGTCGGATGCCTGTACCCGGTACCAGTCGCAAACCGGGGTCATGGATGACCGTCCGAGAGCCTCCTCGAACTCAGCTTACCCAAACAGGCTCTTGGCAAAGAAACCAATGACGAACGAAGCTAGGTACCGCTCGTGCGCCACAAACAGGAGAAATGCCCCAAGATGCAATCTACCTCGTGACGATCGAAGAATGCCCCGGGGACAATATCCTCGAAAAATCGTTAACAAAACCAGGTTCAACGAGAATATATGGCCGGCAAGGGCATTTTGCCCACCAGAGTGCAATTTCCACATCGCTATATCAAGTATCGTGCTAGCCGTAGGCAAAATTAGGGACATCAAATGGCTCGAACCAATTCAGTCAATTTCCTCTCAAGGGAATCGCAGCCTGGCGTGGGAACTACATAGCAAGTGCAGCGGTGGGGCCGAAGGAAGCCACCAACTTTGAAGGAAAGCTGCCAAGCCGCTTGGCAAAAATCACCACCAAGAACTGACGAGCGATCGAATTCAAGTTTAGTCCCTAGTACTGAAGGCAGCTAGGAGGAACGAAACAAGTGGGCCGTAGCGCATCACCACGATGATCGAGGAACGACGATCCTTTTGGAGAACTCGTAAAAAGGAGAGCAAAATTTCTCGTCGCTGGAGAAAGGCAGATTTGGGGATATACCCCCAGGGATGCCCTTAAATTCAGCAAGGAGGATACCGAGACCTCATCTCCACCTTAGAATAACGCACTGGTAACCTTCTTCCTTACTCGATCTATTTTTGATAAAACATGTGCTCATGAGTCCAGGTGACTCGATCAACACTGTCGGACCGTCGGGTCCAAACACAACTAGGGGGACTCCTAATGGCGGTTGCTGCAATAAGAGGGAAAGTTATTTCCCCAGCACAGCATGACCGGCCTAGACCGGAATACCGAGTTCCATGTCATTAAAGGAGGTACAAGGCACGGACGCTTTATTCAGATGACCTCTAGCGCGTAGCCCGAAGATAGGGTCGTCCCCACTTCATCGAGAGAATGAAAATTCTGCATAAGGGATGGAATTAAAACCATTGGCAGGAAGCAACACACGGCAAGAGCAAATTCTGCATCACACGACGCACCACCGACACCAATATCTCCACTCTCAAAAGAGTGGAAGGGTAAGCGAGCCGCATCATCGGACAAAACCCGATCAAACACAGCGGAAGGCTGCACTAGAATTCACACCCCAAAATAGTAGGAACATACCAGACCTTGGAACATCACCTACAGATCCCATAATAAGAGAAAACTACCTCTCTCCTTCGATATTTTTCACTGACCCATATGCAGACACCGAGTCAGGGTGTCCGAAAGGTCTAACCCTAAACGGATACATCAAGTACTTAACAGAACCCGCCGTACTTTTTCCCCTCGGCCGGACTTCCGCCCCAAAGGGGGTCTCGCCAGCAAAGTTCTTAATGAAGCAACATACCCCTAAGGAGGATCCGAAAAAATCACAGGATTTCTTCTGCAATCAAACGATGAAGGACAACCTACCTCTCAAAGGCGTTTTCTGCTCGGAAGGCCAGGGGAATAGCAGGCTGAGCTTTGATAGGGAATCATGTACCAGACAAAACGGCTCGAGTAGCCGCGCCCGCATGAACCGAGTCCTCAACAATGAAACAATATGCATTTATGCCAAGCAATAAAAGAATATCTTTCAACATCTCATACTCCATAAAAGGGGAACTTCAGCATGCTCTTAGTAGGGATCCCCCCACCGAATTCGTCCCGAAGTACTCGAAGACTTAGCATCAATGTCTTGGCACCCGCATGACCCCAGGATCGGAACTTCGGGCTTACAAAGGCCCCAACAAGGCAACTCCGAGCTCACAAATAATGGCCTTCGAGCCTACGCAAAATTGATGACTCGAAGACTGTCGTCAATGGTCAAACATTGGAAAATCCAAAATCGTAAGACCCCGAGTGGGCAGACTCGGTATAACCAGACCTATTCTACATAACAACAAAAACTGAAAGACCTCAACAGGCATGACAAACTGTAAGACCTAAATAGGCATGACAAACTGTAAGACCTTAACAGGCATGACAAAATTGTAAGACCTCAGCAGGCATGAAAATTTTGTAAGACCTTTCTACAGGCATAAAGCTTAATCCCGAAGTTTAGGCTACACATCGTATTTATAAGAATCCCGAAAGGGCATACCCTCGATATAGATGCCTAAACTATCATTCGGGACCAAAAATGGCTCCGTCCACACACATATGACTATGGCCAAAAATGGCTGCACCATCCAAATTAATGCGACTCGGGGACACCTGACTATTGCTAACAAAATCACAGGCCATTACTTCGAATATACTTCGAAAAGAACTGGTTTAAACAGGCTTCGCTCAAACAGGAAAACGAGCTTTGACCATATCAGCTCCAAATCACAAGGCTTCGAGCTACTCAGCCTACGAGCTATGAACCTTCCTAGGTGCTCGAATATTGCCGCTAAAAACTTGAAATCGAGGCTCTTCCAGAATCGAAGACGGGTCAGGCAAAATCATTTCAAAAAGACCTTAACGAGAGGAAAATAAAGCCTACAAAAAGCCCAAATGCAAAAGGGTAAGAGCCATTGTCGCCAGCCAAACGATCCTCTGGACCGCACTCTAAAAGGTCTGAATGACCAAATAGCGTAAGAGCCACTGTCGCCAGCTCAAAAATTGAAAACTTGAGAATTAAAATAAGCTCGAGTCATAACCTGATTCATAGACCGGATCCAAAATAGTTAACTACACATGCCTAAGGGCATAACCTCAGTGCCATTATCGCCAGCTAAACAAGCCTCCGGGCCACACACTTAAGAGGTCGATTCGACCCGAAGCGCAAAATCCATCGTCGTCCGTACATGTGGGCACGAAAAACCTTGAGGGTCATTTAAAGCTTGAGTCACAACACAACTCGGAGACTGGACCCAAAATAGTTGAAGCGCGAACACCCAAGGGCGAGCAATAAGAACAATCACCATCCGCCCACATAGGAACGGGAAATTGGAGGTCAGGTAGGCTCGAATCTGGGCCTAACTCGGAGACTAGGCCTAAACAGGCAGGCGAAGCACAAAGACCCTAGCGCCTACTCACATCAGAAATCGCACGTAAAAGCCTCCAGGCCTATCTAGTAAGCTCTTGATCCATAGGGTCCCCGCCAGATACAAAAAACAGCCAACCTGGTCGAAAGCAATGAAAAAGGAGATACAAAAGAGATAAAGCTTCAGGTTTTCTCTTATTTACATACGCAAAAGGCGCGCTCTCCATCTATAAACATGCTCTGCAAATATCAAGTACAAAATGGAAAAGTGGCAAAATCCATACCCTGCTCCCAAAGGCTACATCCTGCCAGCCCTAGATCCACTCTCTATGACATCAGCAAGAAGGGACCGAGCTCACGCTCATCCGCCCTTGCTCAAGTCAACTCCTCCGAGAGAACGAAGCCCCTAGAATCGATCTCCTTGAGTACCTCTCTTCAGGATCTGCAACAGACATATTCCTTGATACTCTTTTCTATATCGAGGGCCTGTTTCAACTCGGCTTGGGCACCAACAGCATCCTTTATATGGATAGCCAGCTCCTGATCAGCCTTGGTTCGATTTAGCCTGGGCATCGATTATCTTAGCCCTGACCTTCGATAGATCGGACTCGAGCTTCCCGATTATATCTGCTTGGACTGTAGCATTGTCATGAGCCAAGCGGAGTTGGGCCTCGAGGATGGGAATCTTGGCCAAAGCGCCCCTCTTCGCTAAAGCTTGATCCTGCACCAGAGCCCTCAGTTCACCGCAAGCATACTGGACGCGGTCGTCTTCGAGAGTAGGGGTACTCCAAGGCCTCCATCTTTTTCTATAGCTATGATAGGCAAAAGGGTTAACCTTAAGGGTCAAAAGGAGCAAAATTCTCACTACAAAAAATTACCTGCTCCAGCAAAAAGCTCTCGTAATTCGAGCCCCAATATGCCTCATATCACCATTGCATCAACCCAACCTCCTTCTCCTTGCTAAAGAGCCTAAGAGACTCACTCTCGTCTAGAGATTTTCGAAGCCTGACCCCATGACGGAACAACTCAAACCTAAGCATGTCTAAGGCCTACAAAGGAAAAACTCGGTAAAGAAAGGAGGACATAAAATACAAAAAGACCGCGCCGAAACTCACCGTGAAGTGAAGTCGGCGGACTCCCTCAAAGTTGGAGCACACTCATGTTAGTCTTGCCCCTTCAGCCCCGGGAAAACCAACCTCGGGCAAAGCATATTCTCTCGAAGGAACCATTATCCTGGAATTAAACACTTCGGCAGTAGCAGACTCAGGTGACGTCCTCTCCTCGAAGACATGGGCCTGTTGAGCCCCATTAAAAGCTTCATCACACCGCGGGTGCAAATCCCTCTTATCACCATCGACCCTTAGCTCGGGGGCCGATGACTCCCACTCTTTCCCGGGGGAAAATAGCCTCACCCCAAGGGATCGCTCGATACCTACGGTGACATAACCAGCACAAAAGAAAAGGGGAAAATTTCATCTGAAATACACGAAAACCAAGGTAAAAATAGCATACGCGCATACCTGGATATTTCGCATCCCATCTGCCACGAGACACAGCTCGCCACCTACGCTCATCGCAAGTCGAATAATTCGCCAACTTCCGAACCCATCCGGGCAGATCGGGAACTTCACTCGGCATCCATGAAGTTGCTACAAAAGGGAAGGAAACAGGATTACTCAACTAGTTTTCGCTAAAAGCTAATCCAAGGAAGCACGAGACACTCCACTCATGCGCATAATTCCATCCCTCTGGAAATGGCATGATCTCCACGGGTATAATGTCAGCCGTACGGACCCGGACAAATTTACTGATCCACTCTTGGTCCCCGTCTTCTTCATCATCGACAACGAAGGGAGCGGACGAATGACACCGCAAGGTTAACAGGCCTCGGTAATGAAAAGGCTGGTATAACCTTACGAGATGGCTGAGCGTGAATTCAATCCCAACTTTCTCTACAAAGAACCTCATCATCAACACCACTCGCCAAAAGGATGGATGTATCTGCGCCAAAGTGACTCGATACTTCAAGCAGAAATTGAGCATGGCCCTATCAAGGGGGCCAAATGCGAAAGGATATATGTATACGCTTAATAATCCATCAGCAGAGTTCATAGTACTCTCATCCGGGGAAAGCACCTGCAACGTTATATCCTCACTCTATCTGTAGTATCTCTTTAGCACCTCTAGATATTCCTCTTTTATCAAAGACATAGCCTTCAGAGCGAACTCCTGTGAATCCTGAGCGCATGGAGTAGAACTCTCCCCTCCCTGCCAGCTCGGCCCCAAAATAGCTGCCATGACTATGGTAGAGTAGATAGATTCAAGCAAGGATGTGCGCCAATGCTTTTTATGCCTAAAGGGATGAAGGACCCTATGCCAAAGTAGAAGGATAGCTACCCAAAATAATGAGATCTCCCAAAGAAGCAAAGCCACCCCACGTATATATGGGAAACAGCGACGATTCGCCTATCCAAAGTGAGCCCCTAGAGGCCAGCAGCCTCGATACAGCCTCAAGGTAATGCCCAGCCCCAAAGCCATCCGTTGATAAGAAGTTAGGCCTCAAGAAGTCAACTGTATTGTCTCCAGCCTCGAGGTAGGGCCCGAACTTGTGGTTTTCTTTCTAAAAAAGAAAAATAAGCACGCAAAGCTCAGATCACAAAGGCTCCATGAGGGCTCGAGACATCGCTTAAGTATAGGCAACCCCTCAACAGAAGTCTATCCACTACGCTCGAAAATGCTATCTACATCAAGTCCAAAGCAGAACCCCAGGTACCCGAAGTTGACCTTCGCTTAGGATACCATTCTCGAAAGCTCCAAAACTCGGTGTACTACCTCCATGCAACTCGGGGAGAGGAGAGCCTGACAGCCCAAGCATATCGAATCAACTTAGGCTAGGTCCGAGGTATGACGGTGGGTTCAGATAGGGGCCATATCAACCATCAGGGGATCGGAAAGAACGCTCGTATCCGAGTTAGATATCAACGATCTACAACAAAGAAAAACATTCAAAGGACTTAAAGCACACAAGAACATACAATAATAGAATGAGAGTTGAAAACAGAAATCAAGGAAGTATCTTCATATTCATAAATATCCATGTACATCAGCCCTCGAAGGGTCCATACATACAATTACAAAAGCCTACAGAGGATCTCCACACAAAGGCGGAGGAACAGAAGGATATACATGTGATGAAACCCGAGATCCCTATCCATCCTCAAAAGTCCATCTCCGGTATCAGTATCCCCAAGTGCCGCCCCTTAAGCACGCATCCTCGAGGGCGGTTCCTTTGACCACCACCTCCTCTAGGCTCCCAGCTCAATCCCCGAGGGGTCCCCACCGAGGAAAAAGAGGAAGAAGAGCAAAATAGAAGGATGATATGAAGAAATGGGCAAATGAGCCAACGAAGGTACTGGGATAGAAAAAACAATGCCAAGGCACCCCCATTTATAAAGGGTAACGTCACAGTCATCAAGGCTTTGGAAAACTAACCGGCGGACGCAATTACTGCATTATTGAAGAAACGAATCGATAGCAGTACATTCACCTTGAAGAATAGGAATTGATAGTGCATTAAATGATGTCAAAGTGCACAAGTCCATGGGACACCCCGGTTGCCACAAAAGCCCGTGCCACAGGTCATATCATTGGTATGACATCACCGTAAGGAGCTCGAGGAGTCAGGTGTTAGAATTATTTCCCATTGCTTCGTTCTTAGAAATGTGGAGCCTATCTGTATACGGCAAAATCAAAGGACTTAATTTCTCGCTATCAGGCCATTTTGGAATAATGCCTCGAGGCCCCGAGGACATGGAGTCACGACCGAATCCCATCCCTCGGGGCTCATCGAGACTCGACTCGAAGAAGACAGTGGTAGAGGTTGGAACAGATGGGAAAGTTCCCAAGGCACACGGCTAAGTCTGACAAAGCCGGCCTATTCAGAGCCTATACCGAAGCGTCGCGTCTAGACGTCCCATCTCCATACTTTACAGCTAGTGTATGTTGTATTATAGTCGGGTTCTCCTCCTATATAAAGGAAACCTACACTACTTTGTAAGGACCTGATGCTATTCCAATTGTTCTTCATCAGATCAATAATATCTCTCTTTCTCTCTTCTCTAACTTACTCGTTCAAAGCTACCCTTGGAATTTGTTATTTTCTTACTCGTTCTTCATTTATTGCTTAGTGTTGGTCATAAAGAGCTTTGCTTGATCATATTTCAACTGTTATCCCATTCGTGACAACCACCGATAGCTCAATATCAAGCCTCAATATTGGCCTCAAGGTCCTCCCTCGACCAGTCCAAAGCCAAGGCAGCAAGCCCATCGGTTTGATTATTGCCTTGTTTTAGCTCGTAATCTATCTCCAAACTTCACATTCTTAGTATCATCTGCTCTAATAACTAGCATAAAAATAGATCACGTATTTTTAAAATTTTATTTTATAAATTTAATTGTTGTTACCATTTTCACGGTAAACAACTTCAAAAGGGCCACTTTAAAATAAATGTCATGCAACGCAAAAGAAAGATCTTATTAAGAATAGAATTATAATTATAGTGAATATCTATTTTGTAGAGAGTTTTACTTTATGGCTAAGTCATTTTTATTTTTCCCCTATAAATAGAGGGGTCCTACCCCATTGTAAGTCATCCTAAAATTCAATAAGAATTCCCTCTCTCTTTCTCTGCAATATTGTTCTTGTTCTTTTATTGTTTCATAACACGTTATCAGCACAAGACTCTACCGTCTCAAGAAGCTCTTTGAGAAGACTAAGGTATAATTGTTCTCCTCTTTTAAGTATGACTGATGAAATTTCGGCTAAGAACTATATGAAATGGGTGTTGGATGCTGAAATCCATTTAGATGCAATGGGCCTTGGAGATGCCAATAAAGACAGAAATAAAGCATCCGCCCAAGACTGTGCTAAGGCCTTGATTTCCTTGAGCCATCCCCTTGATGAAGGGTTGAAAATAGAATATCTCATGGTCAAAGATCCACTTGTTTTGTGTAATGGCTTAAAGGAAAGATATGACATTTTAAAGTTGGTCACTCATCCACAAACACGATATGATTGGGCTCATCTGAGGCTCCAAGATATTAAGTCTATTTCTGAATATAATTCTGAAATGTTCAGAATTACTTCTAAATTGAAACTCTATGGAGATACTATCACTGGTTATAATATTCTTGAAAAAATATTCACAATATTTCATACCTCCAATATGGTCTTGCAATAGTAATACAGAAAGAAAGGTTTCAAGAAGTACTCTGAGTTGATTTCTCTTCTACTTGTAGCTGAACGAAATAACAACTTGCTCATGAGAAATCACGAAAATCGACACACTGAGTCTACACTATTGCCTGAAGTGGATAAGGTGTATTCCCATTATGCTAAGCGTGGAAAAGGCCATGGCTCTATTCGTGGTCGTGGTTGTGGTCGTGGCCGTGGCCGTGGACAAGGAAGAAATTTTTCCGGTGTTAATTACCCCCCCAAAGAAAAATAACCACCAAAAGTGGAAAGGGAAAGATGAGAAGCCAAAGGCAAATGGTTCAGAAACTGAATGTCATCGTTGCGGTGGAAATGAGCATTGGGAAAATATTTGTCGTGTACCAAGATATTTGGTTGAGTTTTATCAAGCATCTCTAAAGAATAAAGGCCCTCAAGCTAATATTATCTCTGACAATGATTTTGACATCATCCACTTGGATGTGGTAGACTTCTTTGAGTGTACTGATGAAAAAATATACCACTTGATCGATGATGGATTTATAGTTAAAGATGGGGGCATTTGCATCTATACCCTTTTTTTGTGCCACATTTTAACTTGTGCCCGCTTTGCAAAAAAAATTGCAAGCGTACCCGCTTTTTTACATAACTTCAGCCCACGGGACTGAAGTTTTTCTTTTGTACTGGAAAACTTCAGCTGAAGTTTTTGTCTTTGTAACCGGAAAACGTAAGCTCTAGAGCTTAAGTTTTCCAGTTATAAAATAAAAACTTAAGCAGTTTTCCAGCTTAAGTTTTCCAGTTTTAAAATAAAAACTTAAGCTCTAGAGCTTAAGTTTTCCAATTATAAAATAAAAACTTAAGTAGTTTTCCAGCTTAAGTTTTCCAGTTATAAAATAAAAACTTAAGCAGTTTTCTAGCTTAAGTTTTCCAGTTATAAAATAAAAACTTAAGCTCAAGAGCTTAAGTTTTCCAGTTATAAATAAAAACTTAAGCAGTTTTCCAGCGGAAGTTTTTCTTTTGTACTGGAAAACTCCAGCTCTAGAGCTGAAGTTTTTGTCTTTGTAACCGGAAAACTTCAGCTCTACAGCTGAAGTTTGCCAGTTATAAAACAAAAACTTCAGCTCTACAGCTGAAGTTTGCCAGTTATAAAATAAAAACTTCAGCTCCAGAGTTGAAGTTTCTATGTTGTAACTAGTCTTTGTTTCTTGTACTGTTTCTTGTACATTCATCAAAGAAATTACATAGAAATATCTAGCAATTTTTGGCGGATAGTCTTGAAATATCATGTTTAAGTAGCTACATATTATTTCCCGTTAAAATTTGTTAGAATGGTCAATGAAAATCTGGCGATTACATATCGTGCAAAGCTAAATCCAGAAAATCTATCTTCTTCAGTTACCGCAAAGCATGAAACTAGCAAGTTCCAATCTCATATTCTATTTGTAAAGGCTTATCTCAAACACTAACTACAGTGAAGAGCAAGAACTGTGGTATTG
>MU752138.1:7353-19624 GCA_026770625.1 Nicotiana glauca | reverse complement strand
AATTACATGGAAATATCTAGCAATTTTTGGCGGATAGTCTTGAAATATCATGTTTAAGTAGCTACATATTATTTCCCGTTAAAATTTGTTAGAATGGTCAATGAAAATCTGGCGATTACATATCGTGCAAAGCTAAATCCAGAAAATCTATCTTCTTCAGTTACCGCAAAGCATGAAACTAGCAAGTTCCAATCTCATATTCTATTTGTAAAGGCTTATCTCAAACACTAACTACAGTGAAGAGCAAGAACTGTGGTATTGAAGAAGAAGAAGAAGAAGAAGAAGAAGAAGAAGAAGAAGAAGAAGAAGAGGAGGAGGAGGAGGAGAAGGGGAGGAGAAAGGGAAGCTGAACTTTTTTAAAAAGTGGGTACGGGTGCAAACAGAAAGACAAAGCAGCTACAGGTTAAAAGGGGGCACCCAAATAGGGCACCCCGTGCAATTTTTACTTAAAGATGATTGAGTAGTTTGATATTTGTTTTGTCCTATTCTTAGTAGCTAGTGAATAAACATCATGTAAGCATAGTTCTTTACATGAGTAATAGTTATTAGTATTATTTATTTTATAAAATAGCATTAGTTCGTTTTGATAAAATATAGTTCCAGCATTCGTCTTAAATAACGTTTCATTGACGGTACAAATACATTTATTATCGCTTATTATGTTGGAATGGAATAATTTCTGGTATGTTTACGTGTACGGTAGGAAGCCAAAAAAGCTAATGCTAAACGTGTGTGTATATATATATATATATATATAACAGTTGCACTAATTGTTCAAAAAAATAATTCGCACTACAATTCGATACTTAAGCTGAGAATATATCTCATTATCTAATATAACATGATTTAGAATATACATGATGCATGAATTTTTTATAAATCTATGTAAGTGTAAAGACCAATACATATGAGGAACACTCATATTTGTTAATTATATGTGTAGTGTACTTATAACTATGATAATTTTAGATACGTAATTGCTTATATCATAATAACAGTTTGCTCGAAGTTGCATTATAAGTCATTATTGAGTTATTGATTTAAATTTATTTATTTTTCTTTTTTTCTGAAAATACTAATATTTATTTGTATATTTTTTTTGTATGTCAAACCATGGGAAGCAAACATGGATACTTCATAAAGCAAACTTGGATCAAAGTTCAATTGTAAAAATATTTATTTAATTGCTTCATGTACGGCACATATAATATTCAAAGAGGCGAAATATTTCTCTCATTTAAGTATGTGTAAAGCAGATGTTACTATAATTTCTGGTAGTAGTAATTTAATTGAAGGCGCTGGAAGCTACTATAACTCTGCCCAAGGGAATAATACTTATCATAGAGAATGCAATATTCTCCCCCAAGTCCAAGAGGAACTTGTTGAGTTTTAAAGATATTCGCCGAAATGGATATCATATTGAGGCAATAGATGAGAATAATCTTGAATATCTCATCATTATCAAAAATGTCTCTGGCCAGAAAAGAGTTATTGAGAAGTTCCCATCTTTGTCTTGTTGCCTGAATTGGACAAGAATTAGAGCAATTGAGGCACATTCTATTATAAACCAAAAGGTTACTAATTCCAATACTTTTGTACTTTGGCATGATCGATTGAGACATCCTGGATCAATTATGATGAGACGAATTATAGAAAACTCAAATGGGCGTCCATTAAAGAATTTAAAGATTATTTTAAATAATGAATTTTCTTGCACTTCTGTTATCAAGGCAAGTTAATTATTAGACCATCACCAACAAAGGTTGGAATTAAGTCCCGTGCGTTTTTGGAACGTATACAAGGGGATATTTTTGGATCTATTCACCCACCTAATGGGTCGTTTACATATTTTATGGTATTAGTAGATGCATGCTCTAGATGGTCTCATGTGTGCCTATTTCATCTCGCAACCTCGCGTTTGCAAAATTAATGGCACAAATAATTCGATTACGGGCGCAATTTCCTCATAATCCAATTAAGTCTATTAGACTTGATAATGCTGTTGAGTTTTCATCCCAAGCATTTAATGATTATTGCTTATCAATTGGATAAAAGTGAAACATCCTATAGCTCATGTTCACACTCAAAATGGCCAAGAGAGTCTTTACTTAAGCATCTGCAATTGACAGCAAGACCGTTACTCATGAAAACGAGGCTGCCCACTTCTGTTTGGGGTCACGCCATTTTGCATGCAACAATGCTAGTTCGTCTCAGATATAAAAATTATCATAAATATTTCCCGTTGCAATTAGTTTTGGGTCATGAACCTAATATATCCCATTTAAGAATTTTTGGATGCGTAGTATATGTGCCTGTAGCCCCGCTATATCGCACCAAAATGGGTCCCCAAAGAAGGTTAGGAATATATGTTGGGTTTGAATCGCCCTCCATTATTCGCTATCTTGAAACATAAATGGGGGATTTATTCACTGCTCGATTTGTAAACTGTCGATTCGATGAGATACTTTTTCCAAAATTAGGGGGAGAAATTGATGAAACCAAACAGGAAATTTTATGAAAAATCCATCATTGTCTCATCTTGATCCACGTACCTCCATTTGTGAAAAAGAGGTGCAAAAGATCATCCATTTGTAGAGAATAGCAAATCAAATGCCAGACGCATTTACGAATCTGAAAAGGATAACAAAATCACATAACCTGTAGAGAATGTTTCAATTTATATTGATGTCCCTATTGAACAATCTTCTAGTATCATAGCTAATGAGTCAAAAGTACGCCTAAAATATGGCATACCATTAGGTTCTAAGGATCGAAATCTTAGAAAAAGGAAAATAAATGATCAAAATGACACTACAAAAGAGTCTCATAAAGAAATCCATGATTTAACCAATCCCGAGATTCATGAGGAAATCTCTGAGTCTGAGACTCAAGAAAATAAGGAACTATCAATAAATCCAATCGATATTGAGGCAAATTTGAATCGATTGGATATAGTGGTGTATTATGTCTTTGTATATAATGTGGCATCGAGCATTATGCAAGATAGTGATGATCTTGAACATCAATCTGTTGGAGAATGTCGACAAAGACGTGATTGGCCAAAATGGCAAGAAGTAATCCAATCAGAGTTGAATTCACTCGCAAAATGTGAAGTTTTTGGGCCTGTAGTCAAAACACTTAATGGTGTTAAGCCTGTTGGCAATTAATGGGTCTTTGTACGCAAGAAGAATGAGAAAAATGAGGTACAAATATATAAGACAGGCCTTATTACACAAGGATTTTCACAAAGGCCTGGTGGCGATTATGAAGAGACATATTCACCCGTTATGGATGCTATAACATTCCGTTATCTCATTAGCTTTGTTGTTCATGAAAATTTTGGTATACATTTAATGGATGTGATTACCGTCTACCTTTATGGCTAACTTGATAATGAGATATACATGAAAATTTCTGAGGGATTTAAAATGCCTAACGCACATAATTCAAAGTCTCGGAAAATATTTTCAATCAAATTGCAAAGATATAGCCTAAAATAATCAGGACGAATGTGGTATAATCGTCTTAATGAGTATTTATTAAAGGGAGGTTGTATAAATGATGTCATTTGTTCATGTATTTTTATAAAAAAAATAACATCGGAATTTGTTGTACTTGCCGAATATGTTGATGACATAAGCCTTATTGGAACTCCTATAAAACTCCAAAAGGCAATTGATTATCTAAAGAAGGAATTCGAGATGAAAGATCTCGAAAAGATAAAATTATGTCTTGGTTTGTAAATTGAACATTTTTCAAACGGAATTTTTGTTCATCAATTTGCCTACATAGAAAAGGTATTGAAATGATTTTACATGGATGCATCACATCTATTAAGTACTCTGATGATTGTTTGATCACTTGATGTGAATAAGGATCTATTCTGATCTCAAGAAGAGAATGAAGAGCTACTTCGTCCTGAAGTACCATATCTTAGTACAATTGGTGCACTAATGTATCTTGCTAATACTACAAGTCCTGACATAACTTTTTCAGTTAATGTTTTAGCAAGATATAGCTCTACTCCTACAAGGAGACATTGGATGGAATCAAACACATATTATGGTATCTAAAAGGAACTACTGATATGGGCTTATTTTATGATAATAATTGCAGTCTCGATCTTGTTGGTTATGCTGATGTTAGGTATTTATCTGACCATACAAAGCTCAATCTCAAACAGGTTATGTGTTTATCTGTGGAGGCACTTCCATATCTTAGCGATCGACTAAGCAATCAATTGTGGCTATTTCATCTAATCATGCTGAGATAATTGCTACTCATGAAGCAAGTCGAGAGTGTGTGGTTGAGGTCTATAATACATCTTATTCGAAACAAATGTGATTTTAAATGTGACAAACTACCCAAGATTTTGGATGAAGACAATGCAGCATGCATAGTCCAATTGAAGGGAGGATTCATAAAAGGAGATAGGACAAAGCACATCTCACCAAAGTTATTTTTTACACATGATATTCAAAAGAATGGTGATATTAATGTGCAACAAATTCGTTCAAGTGATAATATGGCTGATTTGTTCAAAGAATCTCTACCAACGTCAACCTTCAAGAAGCTACTGCACAAGATTGCGATGCGAAGGTTCAAGGATGTGAAATGATGCTCTCATCAGGGGGAGTGTAATGCGCGTTGCACTCTTTTTCCTTAAAAGTTTTGTCCCACTGGGTTTACCTTGCAAGGTTTTTAACGCGACAACCAATAGGCGTATTGTTAGATATGTGTACTCTTTTCCTTTATTAGATTTTTTTTCCATTGGTTTTATTTTAGTTAAGGTTTTAACGAGGCACATTACTTATTGAGTAGACATTTAAGGGGAAGTGTTAAGAATAGAATTACAATTAGAGTGAATGTCTATCTTGTAGAACGTTTTACTTTGTGGCTAAGTCATTTTCTCCTATAAATAGAGGGGTCTTACCCCATTGTAAATCATCCCAAAATTCAATAAGAATTTTCTCTCTCTTTCTCTGCAATATTGTTCTTGTTCTTTTATTGTTTCATAACAGATCTATAATACTTTTGAACTTCCAAAGTATTATTGATCACTTATTCATAATCTCTACGGCTCAATAAAAACGAAAACGAAACAATTACATCGAAATTTTTGAACTCCTCGATAAATCCAATTTATTCTGTTCATGGAAGCATCTAAAATTCATTTTATGTGCTCAATAAATGCTGCATAGGATAGAAATATGATTTAGTGTGAGACACTGACAGACAATTAGGACATGTATACATAAGAGGGAGGGGGGAAATCTGAAAAAATAAGGACTATGTTATGAAGGTATAATTAACCAGACAAAATAATATCTTAAGCATTCTGGAAGTTGTTTTTTACTAATGCATGCAATGCACATGTAAAAGTATACCTTTCTGGTTACTGCTGAAGAACTACTGCCTATATGATGGCGTTTTGCCTAGGCTACCAGAAGGTAACATAGAAAAAGGAGTAGTATTTTAGTCCGACCTTGAAGTGGCAAGACGCAAAGATAGAGGTTGCCAATTTCTAGGATACATGGAATACTGCAAATTTTAATTCAAGTGCCATATGCACAGATTCATGAGTGGCCCCAAGTTCTGCAACTAAAATCATGGGGCAAACAGTTCTATAGGCTAATGGGTTTAGATTATAAGCCCAATACGGAACTTTTGGTAGCCCATTGGAGCGACAAGTTCAATTTACATAGAGCACAATTCATTTAAGAGGAAATAACACTAAATGCCTATCACTCCCAAACTATTTATCCGGATTTGCCCATTTGAAAATTAATTATAATTCCTACCTAGGCAATCTAAATTTATTACCCATAAATTTCACTTGCAGCGTGAGGGAGCAATTGAAAATGCAATTCATTTTAGTAAGGGCGGGTTTGCTTCATCGTGAAAGAAGACAAGTTGACAGTTTTCTTTGGATACTACAAATTGGCAAAATTCGTGGAGTCAACTCTTATTATTGCTTGGTTTCCAAGCCTAAATCGTGTGAGGTGTTTCTGGTAAGAGCTAACAAAACCATGCACACACATACGCGTTAGACAAATCTTAAATCAGCACGTGTTTCGTTCTATTTTATTATATGACTTGATTTCTAAGACCTCTAACTTCTTCAAAATATTTAATCTGCTATTTAACGACCTTGAAGCTTTGAAATTTATAAATTGGATTTGTTGAGTTTGTGGTTATTTTTATCAGATTCTGACCGAGTATGTTTGAAATGTTAATTGGAGGATGTGGCTATATTCCGGAGTCAATTTGGAGGAGATTTTAAAGTAGATTTTGAAATCTTGGATTGAAATTGGGTTGAACGGCAAAGAAATTAGTTGAACCAGAGAAGAAGACCAATTTTATATTGTATATCCAAATAGTATACAAATATACCATTTTAGTATACAATTCATTCCAACTATATGCCCTATTAGTATAGCTATATACTATATTGGTATCATATGCTAGTTGAATTATTTTTTAGTTATATTAGCTGCATTTAATTGGTACAATATTTGATTTTCTTTTAATAATAATAATAATATAGTACAATATCTTGAAATACCTTATTATATTAACATGTGGTACACTATTTTTTTATTTTTCTCTTTATGCATGTGTGTTATGTAATAGTAGTATAGCCATATAGTTGCCGGAAATTAACTAGTAAAACAGTATACCATGTTGATATAGTTATATGCCATATTAGTATCATATGGTAGTTTGAACATTATTTTTGTTGTTTTAGCTGCATTTTAAGTGAATTCTATTATGAAATTATTTATATCAACATGAGTTGCAATAATGCTAGAATTTTTGTGTGCCGATTGACATAAATTATGTATATTAATAATTTTTATAGTTATAGGCAATTGTTGGAACGACCCCATACAACTATATACCCTCTTAGTATACGAAATGAGCAAGTTATTTTGCGAATATTAACTTGCAATACGAGCATGTAATTTTCTCATACTTTTATTGTGTCCTTTAATGTTTTGGTAGAGTAGTATAGTCGCAGATAGTTGTAACAATATTCTAGAGAAATTATATACTCTGTTGGTATACATATATACCATATTGGTATCACATGGTACTAGAAGTCTTTTTCGCTACTTATACTTTTGTTCTATTTTTTAATATTTTATTATTATTTTTATTCTAACTAGTACATATGGACATTTGATTGCTGTAGATTATGTTTTCTTGCTCTATAACTGGTTGTATTACTCCTAATGGTAGAGTGTGTATTGATATTTATAGGGAAGGAGAACCACATTTGCATGACAATCACGTGTTGATTCTTAAAATCTGATTATGTAATTTATGGTGCTCAATAACAGTCAATGTGATATTCAGTGTATTAGATCAAGTGACAACTGATATTATTTCAGTTTAATAATTGAATTTAAAAATGAGAAAGAAAAATAAAATAAAAGGTATATTATACTAGTTATATTAAAAAAAGGTGAACAAA
This sequence comes from Nicotiana glauca, assembly GCA_026770625.1. NCBI lineage: Eukaryota > Viridiplantae > Streptophyta > Magnoliopsida > Solanales > Solanaceae > Nicotiana > Nicotiana glauca. The sequence continues at coordinate 12,147 of MU752138.1, read as the reverse complement.
TATTTACTATATCAATTATTTTTCTTATTGTATAAAAAAAGAATGATAAAAAATAATTAAAATAGTAAATAAAATTAGATTATGAAGAGAAAAAGAATGTAAAAAAAGTTAAAAGAAATTAGAAAAAAAAAAAAAAAAAGAGAAGAAAACGAGAAAAAAGAAAAGCAGAAAAGAAAAAAAATAAAAAGAAGAAGAAAAGAAGCATAGAAATAAAAAAGAATTGGAGAATAAAGAAAAAATTCTCTACAAAAACTACTATGGGTAGGAAATGTAATTAGTTATGGGTAGAAAAACAAATGGGTAGACAAGGGTAAATAGTTTTATTTTTGTGGGTTACTGTGTCAAAACCCCTTAAATAAAACTATTTACCCTTGTCTACCTATTTGTTTTTCTACCCATAAACTAATTACATTTCCTATCCATAGTAGTTTTTGTAGTGGAATTTTTTTTTATTCTCCAATTCTTTTTTATTTCTATGCTTCTTTTCTTCTTCTTTTTCTTTTTTTTTCTTTTCTGCTTTTCTTTTTTCTAGTTTTCTTCATATTTTTTTCTTTTTTCCTTTTCTAATTTCATTTAACTTTTTTTTATATTCCATTTCTCTTCATAACCTAATTTTTATTTATCGTTTTTACTATTTTTTATTTGTCACGATCCAATTCTCAAACCCCATCGTGATGGCGCCTCTCGTAAAGACAAGGCTAGCCAACAGAACAATAATGCCCCTTTTTTACAATTAATAAACATAAATGAATGAATAATACGACTTAATGACATTAATAGCCGACATTTACCACCCAACACAACCCGACCGGGGTTTCACAAGTCACGGACATCTAGAGAAGTCTAAATACAACTACAGGGCCAACAGTATACAGAATAAAATTTAGAACCAAAGGAAATAAGCTGATGCCACGAACGCTGGCGGTCACTCTGCTCAGTTTCAATAGTAATACCTTCAATCAGCTAATGCCGCTACAGTTCAAATCTTTTTCGAAAATAGTCTTTTCAATAATTAAAAAACGGTTTCAAAATAGTTAGTGCTGATTAGCATAGAAAATTCGCCCCTCGGGCACAAATACCACAATATAATAGGAAAAAGGCAAGAAGTATGCGGAATGAGCACGTAAAAGCTCACCCCTCGGGCAATATCCCAAACTGAATCAGCCCCTCGGGCTCTCTCTCTCTCTCTCTCTCTCTCAAATCCCTCTCAGAGACAGTATCACATAATAACCGCTGCGACGTGCAGCCTGATCCACATATCGCTGCGGCGTGCAGCCCGATCCATATGGGTACCCGCGCTCACTGTGGGTGTGCAGACTCCGGAGGGGCTCCTACAGCCCAAGCGCTATATATCACTGCAGCGTGCAGTCCGATCCATATAATATACTACTGCGGCGTGTCGTCCGATCCATATAATATACTACTGTGGCGTGCAGTCCGATCCATATATAATCCTCACATCCAGGACCTAGGCCTCACATCCCTCCGTGTATCCTCACATCCAGACCTCGGCCGCACTCAGTCAGAATATCATCACAAGCCCCTCGGAAACTAGTAAAATAGTAGTCCTCAACCCAAATTATCATTTAAGACTCAATATGAGTGAAAGTGGCTGAGTTGTAAAGCAGTGGAGAAATAGTATGACTGATCTCAAGTAATAAGTCAAAACAGTGAGGAAGACAGTGAAAATAATCCCCGAAGGGTTCAAATAGTTGGCACGAAGCCCAAGTACGACAATCAGCCCAAACAACAGTGATAACAAATAAATTCCAGTCAAATACGCGGTAAAATCAACAACCGGGACGAACCAAGTCACAATCCCCAACGGTGCTCTACCCCACGCTCATATCTGGCGTGCAAGTCACCTCAATACAACACTATGATGTGCAAATCCGGGGTTTCAAACGCTCAGGATATCATTTACAGGTATTACTCACCACGAATCGGTGAAATCTCTAGATCGCGACGCCTTTGCCCCTCAAACCGGCCTCCACGCGCGTCGAATCTAACAAAAATCAGAGTGAATACATCACAATATGCTAAGGGAACAATATCCAATCGAAAACAATCGAAAAATATCAAAAATCTCGAAATTAGCTAAACCCGAGCCCCGGGCCCACTTCTCGAAAAATTATTAAACTCACATTACCGGATTCCTCATCTCGCCACGAGTCCATACATACCAAGAACTCCCAAATCCGAGCTCAAATGGCCTATCAAATCCCAATTTAAAATATCAAAAACTCAAGCCCGAACTTTACCCCCTTTTAATGAATTTCAACCAATTTTCATGTTAAATCTAACATAATCTCGTGAATTTAGGCCAAGAAACTTACCTCTAATCATTCCTCCTTGAATCCCTCTTCAAAATCGCCTCATAGCTCCCAAAGCTCGCTAAAAAATGGTGAAAAATACATAACCCTCGCGGATGAAAAAATAATATTTTAAACCTTCTGCCCAGGTCGATTTTCGCTTTTGCGGATCCAATACCGCCTCTGCGGTTACCACTTTTGTGGAAATTATTTCGCTTCTGCGGAAGTCACTTAATTGCCATGACCGCTTCTGCGCCTCACCGCTCGCTTCTGCGAGGCCGCTTATGCGGACCCTTGTCCGCTTCTGCGAAAAGGTCAAGCCCCTAGAACCGCTTCTGCGACCTCCCTGCTGCATCTGCGGAACCGCCTATGTGGTCCCTTTTCTGCAGATGCGGAAACAACAGAACCAGCATACTCCAAAACATGCAACAAACTTCAAACTCTCCGTTTAACCACCCGAACTCACCCCGAGGCCTCCGGGACCTCAACCAAAAGCACAGACATGATCTATTACTTTATTCAAACTTGCTCGAATCATAAAATCACCATCGTTAACATCAAAATCATCAAATTTTCTCAAATCAAAGACTAAGTTCAACCAAAACTTCCGAAACTCGCACTCGATTAAAAATCCGACCAAACGATGTCTGATTGACCTGAAAATTTGCACATATATCTAAAATCACCCAACGAAGCTACAGCAACTCTCGAAATTCCATTCCGACCCTCGGATCAAAATCTCACCCATCAACTGGAATTCGCCAAAATACTAACTTCGCCAATTCAAGCCTAATTTACACCGGACCTCCAAATTCAATTCCGATCGCACTCCCAAGTCACAAATCACCTCCCGGAGCTAACCGAAGTATCGGAATTCACATCCGAGCCCTCTAAGTGTTGACTTTTCCAACGTAAGCCATCTTAAAAGAGACTAAGTGTCTCATTTCTTATCAAAACCATTGCAAATCAACCTAATTACACAAGATACGGATAATGAAGCATAAAGAAGCTGAAAATGGGGAAAACGGGGCGGTAATATCTGAGATGGCGGGTCGGGTCGTCACATCCTCCCCAACTTAAACAAACGCTCGTCCTCAAGCGTACCCAGAGTTGTCCTAGAAGCCAACCAATAGCCAAATGACCTTACCAAACATATACCCGGGATGATCCCACGTCACCCTATCTCATATAGGTCCGACAACACAATATAGCTGAAATTTCACAATCCAGCAAGACCATAAACCATAGAACCACATTGCACTTTTCGAAATCATACCTAGAATAAACCTGAACCAGCTGTAATAACCCACACCTGCAACCTCAGGTGAAATCATACAATATACCACACAATCCAACACTTGAATCAATAACTTCTATTCTCAGCAGTTGCCCACAACACCCGGATACCGGTAGAAAACCTCTTATCAACTAAGGCCTTATTCCAACGCCTTCACATACTGACAACAATAAATGAAACACGTAATAAATTGTAACCATTTCTCAGATCAACCATTTATGAAGCCACTTACTTTTAGACTAATACCATAGCAGATTCTGAGCCGAACCTCGATATTATCCTCCCAACAAGCTGAAATCAAATTTGTTCGTATTCATTAATGACCCCAACGATCACCTCGAACCCAACACATCACTCTAGTGATATGACACCTCAATACTGGCCTAAGCCACAACTTGCATAATACACGTACCAATAAGAAACGGTCTGAACATACCCAAATCATGAGAAATGACTCAAACGAAAGAGCTGTACCTCAAGCTCATCAGTATCATTACAACACAAAGCTGAGACCCCGTCTCGCATCATAGAAATAGAATACCTGAATCTACCCTGAAGGGTCATACCCCCGCGTGGCCTTGCCACAATGCGTGATTCTACCCAAACATTGTTACACCTGAAACACCTCAAGTAGCCATGCTCAAAATCGATAGCCACGCATAATTTGATGTCTGAAACCAAAGCAATTATTAAACTCACGGAGACACAAATAGCATATGACACGCAACCTTCATAATCAATACTCTATTTACCAAGTAACTCTCAATTACTCTTCCCGCTCAACTTTCTCTATGAATCCTCAATAGAACCGCACCACGTGTGCCCATACCCGACAAATCACAACGTCTCACAGCACAGAAAAGCAACTCATAGATCTCCCCAGATCACTAGCAAGTTCACTAACAATTGAATCAACCTATCCCTCAACAATACAACTCGGGACTAACCAAGCTAACTCAAGCTAAATACGTAGCCACATCGGCCTGCCAACGAACTCAATACCAAGAAGCCTGAAGCTTCTCCTTCCACTACTATAACTCCTACCAGAGCCGTACGATACGGTGCCCGGCACCAAATAAATTCCGAAATCCACAATCTCGCCCGTCGACATGCCCGGCCACAAGAAACGCATCCGAAAAAGTCCCTCAATACCGGAACTGAATCAATGGTAGAAACCTTTGCACT